>JAILXH010187068.1:20122-30254 GCA_023558415.1 Piaractus mesopotamicus | reverse complement strand
GTGTGTGTGTGTGTGTGTGTGTGTGTGTCGGCTGATCGTCATTGGTGAGATCCGGCCTCTCTGTATGATCCAGTAGCGAAACTGTGCCAGAGTACATTGTGTTCTTTGATACACACCGCTGCGATTTTTTTTGTTATGCGCAGAGCGGAGCAGACTGCTGGCTGCAAACACGAACTTCGTTGAACCTCACACACACACACACACACACACACACACACACACACACACACGCGCGCAATCCAGTCCGTCAACTTTTGCACGACATGGGGCTCGGGTCCAAGAAGTGTTCAGCACGAGTGAGTGTGTATACAGAGAACAATCGGGCACCGAGACGCAGACTGAGTCTTGAATGTTTGTGGAGATTATTCTCCCCGCAGAGGGAAGCAGAGGGAAGCTCAGCGCAGCGCGCTGCCAGATGACGGCTTTGGACACCGTGTTCCTAAACTGTGGCCGCTCCCCTGCGCGAGCTTTCTTGGCACGTGAACAGCTGAGCTAAAAAGAAAGCAGTTCTTCGCTTTTTCACCTATATGAGTCATTCAGTTTTTCACTTATATGCTCGGACCCTTTAGTTTTTCACTTATTTAAATCATTTGTTTTTTCATATGTTTTGAATTCTTTAGGCTTTTAGCTGTTTTAGTTTTTATCCTCTATAGTTTTTATAGTTTTTTGGCCCATTAGTTTTTCACTTATTTGAACCCTTTTGATTTCCCTTTATTTTTTCCCCACCAGTATTCACTGATATGGTCCTTTTTAGCTTTTCACTTATTTTAACCCTTCAGTCTTTCACCTGCTTGAATCCTTTGTTTCTCACCAATTTGAATCCTTTAGTTTTCCAGTCCTTTTTTTTTTTTTTTTTTATAGTTTCTACCCATTTTGGTCCTTTTTGTTTTTCACCTTTTTGATCCTTTTCACCCTTTATTTTATTTTTTATCCTTTTTACTAATTTGGCTTTTAGTTTTTCACTAATGTGGCCCTTTACTTTTTCACCTATTTGAATCCTTTACTTCTGCATCCATTTTGGCTCTGTTAAGTTTCCATACTGGCAAAACACTTTTAAGGACACTAATTTTTTTTTTTTTTTTTTTTCTTTCTCATATTTTCTCTCCCCCCTGCTGGCAAGGTTCAGAACAGAAATCCACATTTCTCTCCAAATCCAGCTCTGTATCTTACGAAATACCTTACGTGCATGGTAGTCAATATCATTTTAATATTACTCAAGAGGATATTGCTTTTGTATGTTTCTGAACATGTTGTGTTGAATTAGCTGTTATTGTTTGAGTGAAGTGAAGGCCTCCACAGCTCTGTAGTTTGTAGCTCTGTAGTTCTGTAGTTAATTTTAGTAGTTTTTTAAGTACTGCTGATTAACTGTGTAAATGGTCTTGTAAAATCTTTTTTCCTCCTCCACTTTCCCCTGTGGCTGCTTGAGCTTTGCCTAGTTTCGCAGAGGACTAGGTCAAAGGGGTTTGACCTACTTTAATTTATAGTCGTCTGTATCCCCTCAGTCAGCTCCCTATACGTCCTGAACTATTTCAGAATGCAGTTAACTTTTATGCTGAGGATCCCAGTTTGGGAGCACAATACACTGTTAGTTAATCATTATTGAAATGTTGTTCTCTGCAATGTAATAAATCACTAAACTATTTACTGTGGTTTGTGAACATCTCGGCTAAAATCAAATACTTCTCGTCAGTGTTCATTGGTTGTTTTGTCACACAATGGCAAATGATCTGTGATAAACAAGTAGTTTTTCATGAAACTTCTGGTGTGTTCTTGTGGATTTGGATAAGTTGCCAAGGGATGTTGTAATCGCAGCAATGTTTTGTCCATGTCTTCTGGCTTTAGTTGTAGCATGTAATATTTGCTTGCGTGTTCCATTGATATGGGCACAACATATTCTTTCCGTGCACAAAATGAGGTCTAGTAAAACTTTGTTTGTGAACCCTCTCAGTAAGATCTGTATACAAGAGATCACACAGGAACTGCAGCAGTTGGCAGGCAAGGTTTTGGTTTGTAATAACAAAAGTAGGTTGTTTGAACATCAGCAACTCTGCTGGGAAGTGTAAACTTGATTAAGCTAAAATGATTAACTCAGCCTTATTTTTAATCAAATTTGTTTTTGTTTTTTTTTGGGGTTTTTTTTGTTTTTTTTTTGGGGTTTTTTTTTTTTTTCCCTCAGTGCATTTCACCAACTCGCTGGTGACGTCTATTAAACATTGTTTGGTCTGTTCCTTTTCTTTATCTGATTGTTCTGTTTTTCTCGGCCAGTTAACCACTCATGGCTTGTGGCATCTTGTGATGTGTTGGAGTCTGTACTTTTGGTTTGGGATTCTCCCCCTGTTAATGAGTCTTTCCATCTACTGTAATCTTCATTATTAAGCCCAGAGCTGAGACCTTTGCTGCTGGTTCTGCAGTTCCTGCAGTTCCTGTTTGGGAATTAAATAAAAGGGGAACTAGAGAGCAGACAAGCTTAATGCCTTTTAACTGTTCTTTGGGGTTCTGATTTAATGTAGTAATTGAGTAGTTGTTGTTGTTGTTGTTGTTGTTGTTGTTGGACTCTAATTATATGATAAAT
Organism: Piaractus mesopotamicus; assembly: GCA_023558415.1. Classification (NCBI taxonomy): domain Eukaryota; kingdom Metazoa; phylum Chordata; class Actinopteri; order Characiformes; family Serrasalmidae; genus Piaractus; species Piaractus mesopotamicus. Next base: position 27,682 of record JAILXH010187068.1, on the reverse strand, counting down.
GGATAAGAGGATTACAGTATTTTTAAACATTCTAAAACTGGATGTCAAGTCCTTAAAGATGAGACTGAGTGTTGTAACCAGTAAAATCAGGAAGAAAATGTACTTGCAATAATCAAGAGATAAACACATTTGTGTAAATGTTTGTGTAGTGCTCATGTGTGGAGGTTCGCTCCTTCTCAGGTCAGTTGATGGAGAATATAACTGATGCATGAGGTTTTTTTTTTTTGTTTTGTTTTTTTTTTGTTTTGTTTTTTTTGATGGGAAAAAGGAGCCGGCAAATTTGACTCCTATTTATATCACACTTGGATCTAACGGTATTTGGTTTACTTTGTAGGCTTATACTTCTCTAAGATGGTGATGGGTTAGTTTTGAGCCCCTCCTGTGACAAGTGACGTCTGGGCTGCTGGAATTTTGAAATGCTTGTTTGGTCAAGCTTGAGGGGCATTTAATGGTTTAATGTTGCTTTACTTTGTAGGTTTATGACAAGTCAGTGCAAATGTACTGCACACGAGTTCGTATCATCATGGTCTTTTTCACAAGTCCTACGACATCTCCCAATTCCTAGCACACCTCGTAGTCTAAAGGTCACTGAAAAAAAAAAAAAGTTCACAACTCGAACGTCAGATCTCGGATTCTTCATGGCGCTCAGAATGAAGAGATTCATCTGTAGATCATTATGTAGGACTTATTCCCCTTTGGACTTGTTTTAGTTTTGGCTGTAGTTTGCACGCCACCTAAAACGTGAGGCTTCCTGGCAGCACATGGAAACGTGTTGTGCATGTGGCTGACCTGCTGGACACATTTGGTGAAATATGACCAGATAGTAAATTCTGTGTTTCCTCTCATTGGAATAGATCTCTTTTTGGCAGAGTTACTTCAGCCCCCTATTTCTATTAATCATAAAAGGAAAATTCCTTAAATGGGTCTGTATTGAGCCTTGGGACCTTTTTAAAGTTGAGCTGGAATTCCAGGGTGGGTTGTTTGGGTCAGAGTTGAACGAGAAGGCTGGAGGATGGGCTCTGACGTGAAGGACACAGAGTCCTACCAGAGTGCTCGAGGCATGTGGGGGAAGGGAGGCAGGAGTTAAAGGGAGTTGTTTTCCTTAGTAAGAGTTGTTTGGCCTTCTTTCATTTCATTCAGTGAAATTCTAGCATTATGTCCACTGAAACAGAAAAACGTGTAATAAAAGTGGTCGTGGCTTAGTGCTTGTGTGGTATTTTGCTTATTTTCATTACTTCTGCTCCTGCTGTGGAGAATGAAACTGTGTTTTTTTGTTTTTGTTTTTGTTTTCCTGGGGGATGGGTTGGAATGGCTGCTTATTTTTGTGAGTAAAATGTCAGTTTTGACTTGAAAATAATTTTAAATAATTTGGAATACTAAATTTAATTCTGTTAGTTCACAAAACTGAAAGGTATCCAGTATGAAAAGTCAGATTGGGCAGGCTTCACTTTGGGCCTTAGTTATCTGTTGACCAAGTCTGTAACTGTATTCTGTGTTCCAGTAAATAACCTCTTGGTCCCAACTCTTTGTCTTGTCTAAAGACAGCATTCCTTTAGTCATGTTAATCTGTCTGTTTCCATGCCAGGCCGAACACGGACATGCGGAAGCTGCGTTCGCGTGATGCGGCCCGCTGTAGGCGAAGTCAGGAGACGGAGGTGTTTTATGAGCTTGCCCATTCCTTGCCACTTGCAAGGCGTGTCACATCCCACTTGGACAAAGCTGCCATCATGAGAGTGACCCTCAGCTACCTGCGCATGCGTCAACTCCTCCACTCCAGTAAGCTCCTAAACATGCTCACTCTTATAGTTTTAAGGGGCCAGGATGGAGCAGCAATCTATAATGAAGGGGCGTCCAGTTAATAGGGCTTTGGAGAATACAGTGTACCACACTGATACTTTAAGTGAAAATTTGTTAATAAATGAAGGCCCATTCTTTTGGTCCACAAGATGGCGCTGAGAAATGTTGTGGAATTATATCTAGTGATTCTACCATTTTGAAAGAAAGCTTTTTTTTTTTTTTTTTTTTTTCTATCTTAACTTTAATGTTGCTCTTTGGCTTCTGTCACTTTCTGCAGCAACAACCAAGGTGGAGCCAGGCACTGAGGAAGAGGAGGATCCTACAGATGCATTCTACCAGCAGGCGCTGGCTGGTTTCATTCTGGTGATGACTGAAGAAGGAGACATGATCTTTCTCTCTGACAATGTCAGCAAGTACATCGGCATCACGCAGGTTAGAGCAGGCCTTAAAGTGGAAACTCTCCTCAATGTAATGTATTCTGTATAGGGAGCAATGTATGGTAGTAGTGCTGAAATGAGAGCTGTTTGTTATCCCACTTATATAAATACATAAAGTAAACACGAAGGCAGCATGAGGCCTGCCCTTCTGTGCCTTGAATGGATCACATTACTTTGCGTGCAAAGAGGCTTGGAATACTTCCCAGGCTGCACTGAGATCACATAGTCAGCTCTCTGAGGCAAGGACACTTTGTAAAGAGGTTTGGCTGCAACCCTACTGCTGTCCAAAAGGATGTATTGAATGAATTTAACTGGCCTTCAGAGTAAAATGAGTGTGACAGCTAAAGTGACACTTTAGTCATTGCAGTGGATCTCCTGCTTACTGGGACGTGCAAGGTAATGAGTAGAAAGTTAAAGAGGGAACATTCCTGTCAACATTTTAAGCAAGATTAATATATTATTTTTGTTTTGTACAAGTTTAGAGTGTGGGGGGAAAAAAGTAAAGGAGCACCATGCAAAATTTTGGGCAACCCAAGAGATTTGAGCTCTTGGATATCTTTTTATGAAGATCTCAGACCTTAATTAGCTTGTTAGGGCTATAGCTTATTTATAATTGTTAGGAAAGACCAGGTGATGCAAATGTCAATGCTTTATAAATACTCTGACTCTGAAAATTAAAATAGTTGATGCTTGCTCCAGCTTTGTGAGCTATAAGAAAATAGCAAAACATTTTCACATGGCTGTTTCTTCAGTTTATAATGTAATTACAAAATGGCAGTTTACAGAAACTGTTGAGGTTGGAAGACCAAGAAAGCTTTCTGAGAGAACTGCTTGTAGAATTGCCAGAAAGGCAAATCCAAACCCCCGTTTGACTGCTGAAGACTTTCAGAAAGATCTAGCAGACTCTAGAGTGGTGATGCACTGTTCTGCTGTGCAGTGACCTCTCCTCCACAAATATGACCTTCATGGAAGAGTCATCAGAAGAAAATCTTTTCTGCATGCTCACTGCAAAATTCGGCACCAGAGGTTTTCACAGGAACATCTAAACAAGCCTGATGCATTTTGGAAACACATCCTGTGGACTGACAAGGTTCAAATAGAACTTTTTGGCTGCACTGAGAAAAAATATGTTTGGAAGAAAAAAGGTTGCAGAATTTCATGAAAAGAACACCTCTCCAAGTTTTAGGCTCGGGCTGGATCGATGATGCTTTTGGGCTTATATTGCGGCGAGTGGTACATGAAACCTTTTACTGGTAGAGGAAAGAATGGATCAATTAAATACTGGCAGATTCTGGCAGCAAACATTATTCCGTCTTTTAAAAAAAAAAATGAAGATGAAAAGAGGATGGCTTCTACAGCAGGATAATAATCCTAGACGCACCTCGAAATCCACAATGAACTACCTCAAGAGGCACAAGCTGAATGTTTGCCGCGGCCCTCACAGTCCCCCGACCTAAACATCCTAGAAAATCTTTGGGTAGATCTCAAAAGAGCAGTGCATGCAAAACGGCCCGAGAATTGCACAGAACTAGAAGTCTTTTACAAGACAGAGTGGGTGAAAATCAACCAAGCAAGAGCTAAAACACTCTTAGCTGGCTACAAAAAGCGTTTACAAGCAGTGATGCTTGCCAAAGGGGGTGTTACTAAGTACTGACTATGAGTCCCCACACATTTGCTTCTGGCTTTTACAGTTTTAAAATAACAAAAAAGATGGAAGTAAAAAAGTAATCTTGCTTAAAATAAGAGCTGTGCCATCTTTAACTTTATGCCTTTTGGAATCAGGCCATCTTTTACTTGCTCAGCTACTCACAGTAAAATAAATTTTGACCGGGGTACCCAGGCTTTAGCATGTCAATGTAAGATTTGTGGTAGAGCGTAATAGGATGTGAAATCTAAGAGCGTGGCCTACATTCATGCCAAGCCCATCTGAGATAATCTGTACTATAAACAGACTGATCGTATCTGTTGCTATGAAGGACTGAAAAGTTAGTTGGTGGTGTTGAAATGACATTTAGACAACAATTACTCACAGATTAAGCATTCCCTTTCAGTTACCTTGTAAAAATTAATGCTTCTGGACTGTTTCTGATTATTTTCTGATATTTTATCTAGCTGGAGCTGCTCGGACAGAGTGTGTATGACTTCGTCCACCCTTGTGATCAAGAGGAGCTGAGAGACCTCCTTACCACTAAGTCAGGTAAAGTTATGCTTGTATAGTGTAATGCAGGCTGCCACAACCCACTTATTTTATTAATTACTAGTTGAATGGCTTAACTTGCGTCTGTTTTCTCTTGTACAGGACTTTGTAAGAAGAAGACAGAAAAGTTTATTGAGCGCAACTTCTTCCTTCGAATGAAGAGCACCCTCACCAGCCGAGGCAGAACAGTGAACATCAAGTCTGCCACTTGGAAGGTAGTCACGTGCTGGCTCAGTGCAATATTAACTCCGTGTCTTGATAGCATCGATGTTCTAGAACACTTGATATGCTGATTGCAACAGCGTCATTACAACTGATTACGATCAAATGATTCCAGCTGACCTGACAAACAAGGACTACCTATGTACCTTTGTCTTGATATATCAAGTTAGAAGGGCTTAAGTTGTCCATATTTGTGGGGTCAGTTGTGATGATCAAATCAGAACCGAGTAAAATGATGGTAAACATCAAAATTTGAATTACTTTTTTTTTTTTTTTTTTTTTTAACCTTTTTGTGTACCTTTCAAATTCTCAGGTGCTTCACTGCACAGGTCACATGCAGACCTTCAGCAGTGAACTGGAGAGTTCGTCCCCTGTTGGGAGCTACCTGACTCTGCTCTGTGAGCCCATCCCCCACCCAGGCTGTGTGGAGTTCCCACTGGACAGCAGCACCTTCCTCTCCCGCCACAACATGGACATGAGCTTCACACAGTGTGACGGCCGGTGAGAACATTTTGAGTTTTCACATTCAAAACATTACCGGCAAACGTTTAGGACATGCTTCATTCCACCTGCCATCAGATGGCACTTCACTGGGGTGAACACATTCACATTTAAAAATTCCATGAAGTTCATTTGCCATATGATGTGATGTCCTCAACACAAATGGCCAATGTCTAAGAGCTCAGAAATGAATGAATGTCTCCTTCATTTCTGAATCACTCCCTTCAGGTGACCACCTGTTCCACGTTTTACTGTATAGTCCTGAAAAAAAACGAAAGGTTTTAGAGATTATGGTGGAGAATTAAATATGCCTTTTCTATGATGATCCAATGATTGAACCTGCTCGCTTGCTTAGCTTACTTTAAAAAAAAAAAAAAAAAAATGCTGTCTTTGAGGAAACTTCTTTAAGTCGACGTATACTGAAAAACAGCTTACTTCGCAACTTTCTTGACGTGGTTCTTAAAATTGTGAAGAGGAATTCCACCGATTTTTCAAAGTTTCAGCGTAATTCAGTCGTTGAGATGTAAGCAACGATTGAATTATGATATGACTTCTTTGAAATGACTGGTAGACCTACATGCTTCTTCTGAGTTTTTATATGTAATGTTAATAATGATAAAATAGTTAATAAAATAACTGATAGTAGAAAAGTTTTCTTTGGGCACGGTTTGGCCTTGTAACTCCTTCCATATACTTCCCGCCATAAAGAGCTCTTAAAAAATACGTTTTAGGCCAAAACCTTATCTCAGAAATATCGTAAAACAATGACTCGGGCATTAAGCAACGCTTTCATAACCATTTCATGTAATTCTGTGAGAGCTTTTGGAGTCGTTAAATGCTTCAGATGTCTGGTTCCTATCACCACCCCTGTGGACAAATCTGACTGGATAAGTATCTCTAGAATAGAGCATTTCACATCAAACCACTTGAATGACTCTGTTTACATCTCACACACTCAATTGTACAGACATTTTGTGAAATTGGTGGAATTTTCTTTTAAGTTGACCCAGATTTTTTTCAAAGGAATATAGGACAGGTGGGTTTTTCCTTATGTAATGTACTGGCTTCTGTTCACACATGAATCCTCCCAAAAATTTCCCAGTAATTGTAACTTAGTTCATTGCTCCACCCTTAGTTCCTTCAGGATTAATTCCTGTTGAATTTATGCATAAAAGTACCCGTGAATGGTGCTGGAGGAATCTGTGCTGCCGTATGTACTGTGCCTATACACAGTGAGAAAGATTCCTGGACACGAGTACGCCTTGTTTGGCAGGTCAACTGAGTTTGTCTGAAGGAACGCACTCAGTTCACCCCTTCGCAAGGCTGTGTGTGGGTGTGCGCGCGTGCGTACACTGTACACATGCTCTGCACTAAGAATAACTATGCTGAGCCTACGTGCAGAAGCCATGTTTTTCCTCACGGAACACAGCCACTGTGTTATTGTGAGGCAGCTGACGATTTACCAAATTTACCACTAGTGTTACATCTGAATGATCTCTAAAGGTAGTACAGTAAACACTGTAGTAAAATCTGTTGTGTGTAAAGAATGAATTCTTCACTGATGCTCTTTTTTTCGAAAGCCAAATGCTAGCGTGGAACAGAGAAAGAGAATTTTATCATTCAGGTTTTTTAAAAATCTGCAACCCTAGCTGGATCAAGGGGTTCAACAAGATGAATATGAGTCTTTAATACTATTTTTAATTTATTTACTTATGATTTTTATTCTGTTCAGTTTTATGAATTATTTCCTGAAAGATCTGCCATGCTAGTGTTTAGGTAAACGGGTGGCTGTATGATTCTTTCACTAGACAGGCAAAGAAGTTGTAACCTGGGGTGAGAGTGCATGTATTGTCACGTGCCCTTGTCTCTGCTCAGCATCGCCCTCTTGTGGTTAAAGTGGAGTCAGACAATTAGCCGCCCTTTTCAAACAGGGAGGCTCATGACAGGCATGCTATAAATTGTTCTGGAACACATTTGATCTGTGTGATACACACACACAGTGATCCCAAAGGTTAAAACACACCTCAGTCACGCTTGCACATGCTGAAAGTTGCAGCTTTATATAGAACTTATCTTTTTATAGAGGACTATCGGAGTTGTGCCCAAAGCAATATTTTACCAACATCTGTGTCCACAGGGTGACTGAACTGGTTGGATACCAGCCTGAGGACCTGGTTGGTCGATCAGCCTATGAGTTTTTCCATGCCTTGGATTTTGATCATGTAACAAAGAGCTTACACATCTGTGAGTAACAATGTTTATGTATTTGCAATGAATGCTAATGACTGTGACCCTTACATTGATACATTTACCACATCTAGGTATCAACATAGACCATATTGAGAGCTTTAATGGTAGTATGGAAAACATAAAAAGGTATGAATTATTAATATTTATTTATTTTAT
>JAILXH010187061.1:17761-29625 GCA_023558415.1 Piaractus mesopotamicus | reverse complement strand
ATATATATATATATATATATATATATATATATATATATATTAGAATTCAGCAGACACATTATCACTAAACACAAACAATATAGCTGCTCCTGCCACTTTGAGGTGACATGCTTTGGATAAAGAAGAGTTTTGAATTCCTCCACAATTTCCTCATTTTTCATTTGACCTACATACTTTGTCCCAGAACTCAACAGCATTTTTAGGTACATTTTAGGTACATTTTAGGGGGTTGCAACTTCTGCTGAACCCTCAGAAGTCATGTTTGTGTACTCTCTTTACTTCTCTTTATGGTGGTTTTTGACATCTGTTTTCTGACTGTTCTTACTCCAAACACAGACATGTTTTGTATTTTTGTTTCTTTAGTTTTGTACTGGAACTGCGAGGCTAGCATAGGTAAAAAGTAATAGACATAGGCTTCTGTTAAGTGTGTTATGGCGATGTCCACATTACAAGCCTATTTGCTCAATTCCAATTTTGTACTCAGAGCTTGATGTTTCACATTGTATGGTAAAAAAAAAAGTTCCAATCTGACCATTCTCACTGAGCCCGTTTACACCCTGCATTAACATGTGTTTTGTGTCCGAATCATGTAGGTATTAACTTTGGCCAGATTCCCAGATTACACTTTTTACTAAAACACCTCCCCAGTGCGGCCAGATGAGATCCATGAACCATGTAAACCATTTTACTTTACCACGTAAAATTGTGGATTTTGACACACTTGATATTTGTTTGTCTCAGATTTAATTTAATTTCACAAGTCTCATGATGGCCTGCGGTATTAGCATCGATACTTCTTTGTTCCTCATGTTAAGAAACAACGAAAAACAGGCTCCAGATCCAAATACCACAACAACAATCAACTGCCTTGTGCATAAACCAGTGATGCAATATAACAGCTGAACTTTGATCCCTTGAAATTGGGGGATTGTGTACAAAATGGTTGTGATGATTATGTGGTTCATTCAATATAGCAATTAGTAAAACCATCATTGCATAATTTGTCAGTACAATTATCTCAGTAAAAATGCCAACCAGCAATAATACTGGCAACATTTATACATGCCACTCAAATGCAATGTTGTATGTATACGTCATTTAGATTTTTAGCTCTGTGCTATGTAGAGTGTATTCTAAAAACACAAAACCAGAGTTTTTAAGAGGTGAAGACCAGCTCATGCAGTCAGTAACAACCTATATTTGGAGTTCTAAATAATTCAGTTTAGACTTCCACTGAAGCCTTTATCCTTCCTCAAGCACACTTTATTATCAACGAAGCTGTGCAGTATTACTCAACTTTAGTTTCTCATGTTTCAAACTGAGCCCAAAAACAAGCATGGATAGATAGACAGACCTTGTTGATTGTCAGGGGGAAATTTAACTGGGCTACACACTTAAAAATGATGGTTTTTCAAAGGTTTTTTAGTGAAGAAGATGGTTCTATTTATATTAAAGGGTTAAAGGGTTCTTTGCATCATGAAGGGTTCTTCAGATTGATGGAGTATGTGTTCAATATGGTTTTATATAGAACAGTTTTGAAAAGGATTTGACATTGTAACAAAAGAAGAACTTCTTTTGGTGCTAAATAGAACCCTTTAAAAAGAGAATCATATTGAACACATTCTCCATCAATCTGACGAACGCTTTCATGATGCAAAGAACGCTTTAATCATGCAAAGGGTTCGTTGAGTGTTCATGGGTCTGTGTAGAACTGTTTTCTTTACTAAAGAATCCTTAAAGAACCATCATTTTTAAAAGTGTACTTAGATACATGGTAAAATCGCTGGTGTTGAATTAACTCTTAGGGTGCTCATTTGTGTCCAGTTGGACTTGAATTAACCCCCACAGTGTTACTTTAACACTGGATTTTGCTCTATAAGGTAAAATATCCACCCAGTAAATCAACCAAATAGGCCCAAAGTATTCACAAAATACTTTCTGGTGTAAGACTTTTCAAGATCAGAAGAGATCTACTTCATATTTTGGAAAATACTGTACTGAAAATACTTTATTGGCTAATATGTAATTACGTGGTTGCCCGAAGTCCCACTTTTACTTCCATATGAATGTGAGAGCAAGATAAAAAAAGAAGTTCATAAAGACTTCAGAAAAGAGAAAAATATCCAAACATATCTCAGTCAGTGGATGGCAGGTTTATCATACTCTGCTCCAAGATTAACAGTGTATTGTTCATTTGTTTGATCACTTTTCATGCAGTTGAGTGAAATCCGAACATATTCTGATCACTAAAACGCCTGTTAATGCAAGATGTAAACAGGCCCATTAGGTTGCAGGGATGCAAATCAGATATGTATCCAATTTAGGACCACACAGAAAAAATTGCTCAGCAGCTCTGAAGGACCTCTGATTTGAAAAGTTTAGATTTGCATGACCACACAGCTCTGAAAAAACTCAGTGTCACATTAAAACAAAAAGAATTGATTTCTGCCACTTCAGCCTAGTAATGTGAACATAGCATATAAATAAGGAAGTAAACTTATGTCTTGGCTGATTAGCTATATTTAGATCAAAGATTGTTCCAGCAGTGTTTGAAAATCCAGTTTTTTCAAAAAATGTACCAAACAGTGGATTGTGACCCACTTAATGTTTGTTTGTCTCAGGTTGAATTATTCTGATTTTTCAAGCCTTGTGATGGTCTGCGGTATCAGCATCGATACTGCTTTGTTCCTCATGTTCAGAAACAACAAAAACAGCCTCCAGATCCAAATACCACAACTAGAACCTTGTGTATAAACTAATAAGGCAATATAAAAACGGAGCTTTAATTCACTTGAAATTAGGGGATTGTGTACAAAATGGTTGAGATTCTTATGTAGTTCATCCAATATAGAAACACACTGAATTAAAGCTCACGTTGTGGGATTGAACCTGATATTTCATTGTTTCATTTCAAATCCAATGTGCTGGAGTATAAAACAAAACTGTACATGAATAAGCTTTAAAGGAAAACAATCAGTAAAACGTTTATTGCATATTTGTCAGTAGAATTATCTCAGTAAACATGCAAACTAGCAACAGTCCTGGCAAAATTCATGCATGCCACTCAAATGCCACACAAAGTTGTATATACAATTCATTTTGGTGTTTAGCTCTGTGCTATTTAGAGTTATTCTAAAAACACAAAACCAGGGATTTTACTTTAAGAGGCGAAGACCGGCTCATGCAGTCAGTAACAACCTACTTTTGGAACTCTAAATAGTTCAGTTTAGACTCTCACTGAAGCCCTTATTTCTCATTAATCTCTTTTTATTATCAAAGTAAATGTGCTGTGTTAAACAGTTTGCTTCTCATACTTCACACTGCATTTAAAACCTGTGTCCAAAAACAAGCGTGGATAGATAGACAGACCTCGCTGACTGTCAGGGGGAAATTTTACAGGGCTATGTAGATACATGGTAAATTCCCTGGTGTCAAATCAACTCTTACAGTGTTGTGTTTAGTTGGACTGAACACTGTAAGGGTAAATTTAACACTGGATTTCCTGTGTAAGATAAAATATCCAGTCAGGAAATCATCCAAATATACACAAAATTCTTTCTGGTGTAAGAATTGTCAAGATCAGAAGAGATCTACATCATATTTTGGAAAATACCATACTGAAAACACTTTATTGGCTAATATGCAGTTATGTGGTTGCCCAAAGTCCCACTTTTACTTCCATATGGATGTGAGAGCAAGGCAAAAGAAGTTTATAAAAACTATAGAAAAATATCCAAACATGTCTCCGTCAACAGACAGCATGTTAATCACATAGCGCTCCAGGATTGACAGTGTATTGTTTGCTTGACAGATCCTTTTTTCAAAGGTTAGAGAAGAACAGGATGTTGTCTTCAAAGTCAAATGTAGATTACTGAAGCCTACACATGTATGTGATTCAGAGCTGTAGTCCATGAGTCTGTTCCTTGAAGCCACTTTTACTTCCCAAATCTCACATGAATCTACCAATGAACTTCAACACAAACCTGGATGTACCCATGGATACCATGTTTTTTTTTCCCTTTTTTTTTTTAAGAAACCAAACTCAGAAACTAGATCTCGAAGTTTCAAAGCAACCTGAAAATAAAGTCTATAAACCCTCAAGCAGGAAGCAACACAGTCACACGTGCTTCTCAGACTAAGTACGCTTTTCAGAAAAAGACTCACCGCATCTTCAGCTGTTAGCTGGTCATTATCAGCACATCATCTTCTCAAATGAAGGCCTGTAGTTGTAAATGAAGTTCTTTCAGGCCCTTTCAGCCGACGAACACAGAGAGGCCACTACCGTTACGATCCCTCCAGTAACTGTACAGACTGATTTAATCAACTCTTTGCGACTCTAATGACATTCTACGAAGTGAAAGAGGGCGTCAGTCACTTCTTCCCCAGTGAGGTGCTGTGACGTTGCGGAAAACTAAACTTTCCAGACTGTCTATCAGTAGGAAAGCCACAAACCTCCTGTCGCTTACTGCTTTTAAAACCAAGAATGTAAATCAAGTCATGCTACTAGGGCTAATTTTGAGAGAAAGATCATGCTTCTCTGCTGTGCCATTTTATGTCAGTGAGAATAAAGCCTGCTCTGTTTTGTAGGAGCCCCAGGTTGTGGCTTATCAGGGGAGGAAGTTGCTGCTATAAAACAGAAATTGCGGAAGCTGTAACAGTGCAGTTTGGGGAAAACACCTCAGTCATTGGCTTATTTCCCTTCAAGCCCTGAATGTCGTCATGATCTGATTATTCATATTTCTTGCAATGAAGTCACTGATGGTAAAGGGATTTTTTTTTACGATGCAATGAAAGCTCTTGGCAAATGTCAATAGACACTTTTAAATGTGTATAGATGCATATAGAACATTATTATAGTTTATTTGACTGATATTTACAAAGTGCATTTCAATGTGTATTATACTACAGTTAGTTCCAACAGTACAATCTGAAGCCTTTTTTCACAATAATTATCATCATATGGCAGCATCTGACAATATCTGACAGCAGGGCAATATATAATTCCAGACTTGTCACTGCGATAATATGCTCCCTCTCATGTTTTATTACTTAACTAATAGCAGACATGACCATAAGGATTTATAAAAATGTATCTCATTCCGTCATTCTGAAAGTATGATTTATGAAATTATGCTTTGTGAAATGAAATGATTTTTTTTTTACGAAAAATCTCTTGGTAGAATATCTTTGTGATTATTGCTGAATATCATCCAATTTTCAACATAGGGATCAATATGTCACCAGTCCATGCAGTTTGATTAAATGACACTTTGACGTCTCAGTGTAGAGACCCTTGAATCTGAGTTTATTTGTCTTCTCATATCTCCTGGAACTTCACTCAGCTTCCAGCTAGATGTAGTTTGGCGGTTTCTGATGCCAAGTTGGGCTCTGAAGGCCTTGCAGAAGATAAAATATATCAGCGGGTCCAGGCAAGCATTGAGCACTGAAATCAGAACTGTAAGTTCCTTCACAATATAAAATGCCTGAGCTGTAGCGCAGTGCTTTAGCAGGGGCTTCAGGAAAGCATAAGGCAGCCTCACCAAGTGATAAGGCACAAAGCACACACAGAAAACCACCACTAGCACTAGCATATTGCGCTTTGACTTGTTGAGCTTGTGGTTTGAAGGCTTGGCCTGGACTTTTTGGGTTTGTTGGAGTCTTCGCACGGTTCCCCAGTACAACAGGACTAAGGACACCAAAACAATCACAAAGATGATAGCAGAAATGCTATGAATGATCTTATAAAGCATGTTGACCTTAGAGCTGTGTAAGGCCTCACAGCCAATGACATTCGGATTTGGGTCAACAGTCCAAGATGTATAGAGGAAGACAATAAGATAAACAGATGCCATTCCTGATAAGGAAGCCCATGTCGCTATGGAGATGTAGCGTGCAGCACGGGCTGTCTGCAGAGCGTGAGTCTCCACTGGACGGACGATCTTCAGATACCTAATGAAAGAAAGACAGTGGTATTAATTATTTGCTGAGTTTGAGTTTATTAAGTAGAGCTGCTGTCACTCATTGGCCATTTAATCAGGTACAAGAAAATCCATGAGGAATGACTAACAAAGTGTGGTTACATTAATTTACAGTGAAAGCTAAAGCTGCACTATGTGCATTTTTTCATTAAAATTGAAAGAAGTAGCATCAGAAGAAAAACTAACAGCCCAATGTTAGGTCTCAAATACAAAATCAGCATTACACCGAAGAAGATATAATGGCAGTAGGAAATTCACTCACATCCTTAGAAGACATCTTTCACCAAGATTTGACTGTGTTCTATCTGAATGCTTTTTCAACATGCTTGCTATCATCAGATTCATCCACTCATGGAAGGGGTCCGAAGCACAACGGACATCACAAAATGTTCTTCTGCACATTGCATGCAATTTCACACTTCTACCAGAGAGGCCTCCAAATCCCCTTTACATAGTGTAGCTTTCAGAATGTTTTTTTCCTTATTCTGTGAAGTTACGTTTTGGGAGATTGAAGCTTTGTTCTGATAGTGATGATATGAAGGTACACTGTATAGGTTTACAGGAGTCTGTCTGTTGCTGTGCAGTTTGTCAGCAACCATCTAGCCCATTCATCAGTGGAAAGAGACCAGCGATGTTGACCAGATATTACTTGGGTGGTGGACCACTGTCAGCACAGCACAGTGACACTGACATGAGGCTGTTATGTTAGAGGTTGTTTCACGGATATAAGTATTATTCTGCAGACTATTTTCAGTCACTGCTGGGCTGAGAACAGATCGGAAACACAAAAATAACACCAGTGCTGCAGTCAGAATCTGACCACTGATGAAGGGCTAGAGGACAACTGACAAAAGGTACAGAAAAAGATGACCTGACATTTCTAACTGTATGTTTACAAGGTGTAACAACAAGGTCTAATAAAGTTTCCAGTAAGTGTATTATTTACCCTTTAAACTCCAAGGGACTTGAAGCAGGTCTAGACATCCATTCTATTCTCATAAGATACCTGAAATTTTACTGAATAATTCATAAAAGTTACTCGGTTAAGTAATCAGTTTTGCGTAATAACTGAATAACAAACCTACACTTTTAGAGGCTTTATAGTTCCAAAAAGGGTTCTTTTGATTTGTAACAATTGTGGAACCCTTTTTTGCACTATATACAACCATTTCAAAAGTTTCTGTAAAGAACCAAATATAACAGGTAGTAAATCATTGTGAAGAACCATTTTAACCATGGACAGAAGCGTGTAAGCATTGAGATAGTTCTTTGAATTGTCATAGTTCTATATATAACCATTGCTTTTACTAAAGAACCCTCAAAGAACACCCTTTTTTAAGTTTAAGGGGGTAAAGAAAATAACAGATAGCCCCACCAAGCTGCTCAAATTGCAGTGAATATGAGGATGTTCTCAGATGTTTGACACAAGCGAGCATGACCTATATTTGATAAGCCACAGAAACTGCTTTGCGGCACCCACTTGCACAAACTCTTCCTTTTATGGTACCTGTTTGCAGCAATGTAATCCATGAAGAGAATGCTGGCATACATGTTGAAGTAGAAAGCTGTAGCACCAAAATTGCAGTAAATGCGCCGCATAGTTAGAGACTTGCTGGCATAGTTGGCTATGCGTAAAGGCAAACAGAGGCAGAGGAAGAAGTCAGCTGCAGCCAGGTTCTTCAGGTAGACAGTGACGCTGGACTGGAGCCGTTGAGAAGAGCAGAAGTACACTCGCATGGTGATGGCGTTCAGTGCCAAACTAACCATACACACCAGGCAGTAGGCAAAAATGAAGAAAGGATGGGCTGGTACCTCTGTCCGGACACAGGGTGACGATGTCGCGTTTGTTGTGTTTAACGTCAAGGTGAAAGTCAAAGCAGTGGTCAGACTGGTGGCTGCCATTGTGGACATCCAACTACAGGCATGAAAGACACAAAGAAATCAAAGTTTAGCAAACAGTCCTTTACCCTGTACTTATACTATCAACTCAGTGTCAACTCAGTATTATTATTTAAACTTAGTGGAAATGGTGTAGTGTATCTCTAGATTGAGAGTGAACGTAAAATTAATATTTTCAAGCTTCTTTAAGCAGAACTGTTCAGGTGTGTTTTGTTTTTTAAGTTGCGTATTCACTGACATTCACGTGACTGGACATGACTCACCAACTTGGCCTTTTCCTTGCTGAACTGACTGTATGGGAAAGGAAGTACTGAAACCTGTACAGTCTGTTCAGCAATAGTGCAAAAGGGTGTTTTGCCAGCGTGCATGCTGCTGTGAGATTTTAACATATTGTACCATTGGTCTATATGATCATTACAATGTCTTCTTTGGAATATTGAAAACAGCAATCAGGATCTTGGGATTGATTGATTGATTGATTGATCATTTTTTTTGAGCTTTTTAATTTTCATTATTTTTATTGTTTCTCATGACTGACTGCATGACAAAAGAAAATCATGCAAGTTAAATTTCCTTAAAAGGCCCTGTCTCTCAAACATATCTCGTTTGTACCTTTAATGACTGTGCTGACCTAAGCACGACCTACTTAAATGCTCTAACAAAGGGCTCCCTTAGCCATATCCGTCCTTTTAAACTAAAGACAGCTTCATACAGCCTGTTACATATTTACAATTTTTGTAACTTGAATTTTTTTTATTTTTCTGGGATAAATATTTACATTTAATGAGTAGGTTTGCTTTACCCATCTGAACCTGCGGATGGTCACCTAATCTAACATAAGCTATGTTAATCATCTTAGGCTGATGCTGAAATTTTTAAAAGCAAAATGTAGTGCCGGATGAACATTGTATTATAAGCAGGCATGACTGTAATTTGGCTGTGACAAACTTAGCTATTATGTTCATTTAAACTGATCATTGTTGAATCTGCCTTTGTCTTCTGTCCAGTGAGCTCTGTTTTAGTTTAGCAAAATAAGCATCAGAAAATATATGCTAATGCCCACTGACCTGCTTGTCCACATGCATAAAAGGCCACAAGCAGGTTTCATGTGAGGTTATCATACTTTAGTATACTGCGTGTCTGACCCAGCTGATGACTGGGCTGTTTCTGTGTGCTCAGTGGTATCATGTTTGAGGACGAGATGTTACTGACCACACAAACTACTTAACTGACCTTTGCACTATTATTAGAGGAGAAATAATCTACAGATTTAATAGTGGTTAACCTGCCATGTAAGTTGTGTAGATTTATTCAAATAATGCTTTTGAGATCTTTTGATCTTAATAAAAGTCCAATGCAAAGCTGATTTAGAAGAGAGGGTAGGTGTTTTGTGTTTGAAAGAGAAAGAAGATTAATAGTTGTATTTTTAATTTCTTGAAAAAAATATTGTGTGTGACATGAAATATTTAGTTATTGACAGACTACTAGGTGTTAAAGTCCGGCAGTCTGTATCGTAGAGTGACACAGAGAAACTCATATGCTCATGCATTTGTTACAAGCAGAAGTTGATTACTGTAATGGTCTTCTTACTGAACTTCCTAAAAAAACAATACACAGTCGTCTACAACTTGTATGCAATGCAGCAGCACAGATCCTAACAAAAACAAGAAACAGAGCTCATGTCACTCTAGTTTTGAAATAACTGCATCGCCTCATTCTTTTAGTATAGATTTTAAAGTTCTGCTATTAGTTTTTAAGGCTCTAAATGACCTAGCACCAGCCTACATCACAGATTGCCTGTTTTTGTACCAGCACGTGACCTTAAATCTGCAGATACTGACCTTCTGCAAATACCTTCCATAAAATACAGTAAATGTGGAGAAGCGTCTTTCAGTTATTATGCTTCTTAACTTTGGAACTCAATTTCACTTTTTATTAGACAGTCAAAAAAAAATGAAATGTATCTCTTTAAAATTCTATGTCTTTGTTATTTATCTCTTTAATTTGATCTGTCATTGTCTTTTATGATTTTCAATGACATTCATAGTTTCTTCTATTACTGTTAAGCTTTATCATCTGTCTGTAAAGCACTTTGAGCTGCCTCCACTATGAAAATTGTTCTGTAGATAAAGATATTATTGTTAAATAATATTAAACAATAAATATTATTACTATTAAATAATTATTATTATTGATATGAGAAGTAGTGGAATAAATGCTAATAAAACAGTGACTAAGATGTGCTTAAACAAGTATATATGTTATGTAGTTAATATTCATACACTTTGCAAAGTGCAAAGTATTTTTCAAACATGTTACAAAATAGCAATACATTGGCAATACAAAGGTCCCCTTGTAGTTTAAATCTAAGATGCTCTAATGCCGTACAGCATGACAATATAAGTTTGACTTACCCAGTCACAGTCACTGAAGTGTGCAGCAATGCTTAGATGTAGTAGTAATTTGTTCAGACCTACTTCCTCCTGCACTCGCACAAGGAAGAAACAGCGTTTCTGTGTGTGTTTGTGGAGAGCAAAAAAAATTTTTCATGAGCAGACAAACTGTGTTGTAGGTAGGGTGTCATATATTCTTAGCTGTCATATGTCATTTGCAAGTCAAAAATAGCACCACAGAAAGTAATAGAGCTGTTTACCTTTACCTTTCTACTGACCAGAAGTGAAGCACACACTGAAGGGTCTGGATCTTTCTTAATGAATATGTATATTCTCAGTAGGTAACAGCAGGTGGCCTTATAACATACAACTACATTTTGATAATGGAGAATCAAGACTAAGCAAATCAGAAGCCAGTTTAAGCCCGGAATGAGTTAAAGGTTCCACTCACACCAGGGCTACTGTATTAACAAAATGCAAATGTAAGTTAATAGGAAGTGTACACAGGACAACCAAAGGACACCTATAGCTGACAAGCTGTACTCTGTAAAGTACACACACAGAGTTTTGTATTCTTCTCTTGGTTGGGTTTTTCCATTAACTTCTATACTACTTCGGTTTAAAGGGGAATTCTACATTTTCCAAAATTGCAAATGAAGTCAGAGTCGTTCTAAAAAAACTTATTTTGTCAGAATTGTTCACTGTGGTGGTGATAGGAACTGAAGAGTTTAACTCTTGTGTGGTGTTTGGGTCCGTGGGCCCCATTTTCAGTGTTTACCAAAGGAAAAAAAATGATGCAATCTCTTATTATTTCAACCTCTTGAAATAAGGTGCTTGGCCTTTGGTCATTTTCTGTGAAGAACATATAAGATAACACATTTTCAATGACTTCACACTGTTCATCCCCTACATATTTATATTACACATGTGGTGCTGGGTGAACCCGTGGGGAATAAGCATGTGGAGGTGCTGTGTCCCTTTGCTCTGTTCTCCTCTTACATGGCCTGCTGTTAGTGTGTGTGTGTCTGTGTGTGTATGTGTTTGTATATGTGTGCATGTATGTGAGGGTGGACAACATGGACAGGCAGCTGACTGGCTACAGTTGCTAAAGGAGAACCCCACACTGGCCACTTGTGATATTTTAAACATTTGGTATTTTTACACAAATTGTTATGACTGTATTGATTAAAGAAAACAATAATGCGGTGGGTCCACCAGACTACTGAGTAACAAAAAACATCACCACCACACAAGGGTTAATTCCTCTGCAAGCTCCCTTACACATAGTAATTACATGAAATCGTTATAAATACACTGCCTGATGTCTGAGACATTGTCTTATGTTAGTTTTGAGATAAAGGTTTTGTCTTAAAATGTATTTTTTTTTAATTCATTCATGGAGGAGTGGTACATGCAGGGCACTATAAGACATATTAGTCCCCCAAGAAATATAAGTGAATATGTTTCTATATAATGAACCATTTTACATCAAACCACTCTGAATGACATCTCAATGACTGAATTATGCAGAATGTTTGAGAAATCCATGAGATTCCCTTTCAGTTTTGCTGTACTGTCAATCCCAAACTTAACC
>JAILXH010187053.1:55009-65888 GCA_023558415.1 Piaractus mesopotamicus | reverse complement strand
TGCTGTAACACCGCAAATTTCCCCGTTGTGGGATTAATAAAGGATTATCTTATCTTATCTTATCTTATCTTATAAATGCACTAGAATAGTTCCACTTAAAAATGTGTTCAATCCCAAAAAAACCTAAAAAATATTTTAAAGAATAAATAAATAAACGTTTGAACACCCAGTCATAACATGTATTGTTGTTTTTCTTAAGGTAACACATCCCCTGCAGGGCACCAACATTTCTGTAAATTTTGGTGCACATGACTATGTAATAATAAGTGAGGGAGTTAAATATTAGAAACCAGACATCGAAAAGTATTTTAGATGCTGTATATAGTTCTACACAGCACCTGTTTACGGTTCTATATAGCATCAAAAAGGGTTCTTCTATACAAGCTTGACATTGTACCATTTCACCATGCAATGAACCGTTTAGGGACGAAAGCCATTGCTTTTACTAAAGAATCCTTGAAGAATCATCTTTTTTAAGTGTGTACTTTAGCCTCTAGTGTGGAACTTGAATATCTTAGCAGGGTACTGGTATTGGATCTCTTCTCAGCGTTGGCTGATAAGTTGAGTTCAGACAGAGCTGTGCATTCCTACTTTATACCAATAACTTTTTCACCCCTAGCTCCCAAAACCACTGGCTGTCTCCTTGCTATGAGATATTGAAGGGCTGTAGTTAGAGGCTCCCTGATCTGATCTAATATCTATCGATGCTGATACCAATACAGTAAAAAAGTACAATTTTATAAGCCTTCTAGACAAGACAAGGCAAGGCAAGTTTACTTATGTGGCACACTTCCTACGCAAGGCAATTTAATGTGTTTTACATAAATAAAAGCACAAAGAACACCAAAAGGAAAAATAAAGACAAAGTGCTTAAGAAAGAAAAACAATGAAAATAAAGTGCTAATAAAACACAAAGTGCAATAGTTTAAAGAAATAAAATAGATAATTAAAAGAAAGTACAAAGTATATAATAGCAAAATAAAAAGATAAAAAGGAAAAAAGGAAATTAAAAAAAGGACCTAGGTTTTATTACAATTAGCTTATTAAAGGTAAAATGCAGAGTCCCAGAGCTCAATTATAGGCACATGAGAAGAGAACTGTTTTTAACCTGGAGGTAAAAGTCACTCCATTTGCAGCACATCCGAGATCTTCTGGGAGTTTGTTCCAGTTGTATGCAGTATAACACCTAAACGCTGCTTCACCATGTTTAGTTTGGACTCTATGAGCCTATCTGAATCCATAGATCTAACAGACCTACATGATTTATATTCTTCAAGCATTCAGAGATGTTTTCTGGGTTTAAACCATTCAGCGAATTACAGACCAGTAGCAGCACTTTAAAATCTATTCTGTAACTACCTGGAAGCCAGGGTAAAGATTTTAGAACTGGTGTACCATTGGTCCTGGTTAAAACTCTAGCAGTAGCATTCTGAATGAGCTGCAGCTGTTTAATGGTCTTTTTGGGAAGTCCAGTTCAAAAATACACTAAAGTAGTCCACCCTGCTGGAGGTAAAAGCATGGACGAGTTTCTCAAGGTTTTGCTGGCACACCAAACCTTTGATTCTGTCTATATATTTAAGATAGCAGAAGAATGCTATGGCGATTGCTTTGATATGGCTAATAAAAGTAAGATCCGAGAATGACAAAATTACGAACTTGGTCTTTGGTTTTTAGGTCCCTGGAATTGAGATGTCCACTACTATGAAGTCTCTAGAAAAATATAAGTTAAAAAAGAATACAATTCTCAATAAAATGCTGGTATGTGACAGTCTCCACTAAAGTATATTCACCTTTCAAGGCCGATGCAAAAAAATAAAAAAAATAAATAGTGTCTACTGCCTTTAATAACACGATTTCTGACTGCTGTTGTAAAGAACACAGCTGAAAAAAAAAACTTCTATTCAGTTTCACAGCCTACCTTTTTGAACAAGAAAACACAAAAATAGGATTATAATTCCTCACATTACACATTAAGATTAAGTGAAGTTAAGTGAGTAAGTGACCCTTATTAGTCCCACAACGGGGAAATTTCATCTCCGCATTTTGATCCATCTGTGCAGTGACACACCACATACACACTAGTAAACACACACACTAGGGGGCAGTGAGCACACTTGCCTGGAGTGGTGGTGCAGCTCTATCCACAGCACCCAGGGAGCAGTTGGGGGTTATGGGCCTTGCTTAAGGGCACTTCAGTCACATACTGTCAGCTCTGGGGATCAAACCGGTGACCTTCTGGTCACGAGGCTGGTTCCCCAACCTCCAGCCCATGACTGCCCCCAGAGGGCAAAGCAAACTACACGTCACACTTAAACCTTTATCACGCAATAACCATCCGAACTTCAGCCTAAATGAGCTCATGCGCTCACTCTGAAAAGTGCAAGCGTTGGCCCCATCATCACGAGATCACAAGTTTGATTCCTGGTAATGCTACAGCCATCCGTGGCCGGGAGTCCAAGAGATCACAATTGGCCTTGCTCTCTGGGTGGGTAGGATGGCCCCCCACCCCCCCAACACTCAGCACGATGCTAGTCAGCACAGGCGTCTGTTAGCTGCCGTAAAAGAAAACTGGGGGGAAAAACCAAAAAAAAAAAAAAAAGGACAGGAAACAAAGCTCAGCTTGTACTTGGTGAAACTGAAAAAAATTATTTACTGTTGTGAACAGGGACGTGCACATGATGTAACTCCCCTGGTGACAGATTTAAACAAGTGACTTTCTATGTTTGAGCCTGTTACCAGGCCCATTGGGTACATGTGGTTAATCTCTAAGGTATTTATATTTATGCATCTTGCTACTACGAAACATGAGTGTTTAAACGCATCAGTGGTAGTGGATCAGTTCTCTGTATCAACCGAAGCCCTGAGTTTAGATTTTGGAATCAGTAATGGGAGAGAAGTTTGATCCCTAGGCACAGTGATGATCACGATGCCCAGCAATAAATAATAAAAGTATGAGTGCCACAGGATATGTGAATATTAATGCTAATCAACTGCATTCCTTCATGGCAGCCAGGCATCCACCCACAAATGAATTTTTTTCAGTAGTCTGACGTCCTTAACCAAAAGGCCAAGGTCATTCAGGAATGGTTCCACAAACGTGACAATGACTAATGCTGTGACCTGGCAAATCAGTGGATCGTCATGCAGCTTAATATCTCTTCTGACAAAGGACCAAGCTATGTTTAAATAATGTGTTATATTTGAGAAGATCTAGCAGAATACATTAGAATACATCCACATGGACTGGTTTCCTTTTCATCACATTTGTCTGTCTACATGTGAGCAATATATTGTGATCAAAAGAGCCCTGGATTTCAAGGTTAATATTACATGTACAGTCATTTGAAAAAGTTTGGGCACCCCAATGAAATTATATTCTAAGTGGAAAGTTATGGCCCTTATACGTTAAGTTCAGCAAATAATTAGAAATTGTGCATTGAAATTTACAGAAAATCAACAAAACCAAGGATGTGCAAACTTTTGCATACAGCTATACATGGAGCAGATATTGTACATACAAGGGATCAAGAATTATACACTATTTATGCTACAAATGTATCAGTATTGGCAAAACTCACCAATAAAGCACTGATTTTTACAGGTGGTTTGATTTAACCACTTGTACAAGTGGTTTGTAATTGGTTTGTAATTAATTGAATTGATTTTACTGCTTACAAGTTCTTACGCTGGTCCTTACAGTCACTCATAAGCTGGTTAAAATAGCAAAAACATGTGAAATTAATCCAAATCTAACCGGTGTACAAAATGGTCATACATACATCACCCATCAGATCAATTCTGAAAATCGTGTTTACAAAACAATGATCGCATTCAGAAAACAACTGTTGTGCATTTCAGTCCAATTCTTCTGTAGAGTCATTAAAATGGTGAGTCTGCAGCTTCTGTTTATGAGTGCGCTCACATGTAGGTAGACTTGTGACCTACAAAGAGAAGTTCTCTGACCTACAGCCTCCCCCAATTTTCTTTGGTTTGCACTTTTTTTTTTTGACAACTCAACAGGGCTGAGTGCTAGCTCAGGCAAAGGGCTTTGATGTACAGCTGTGACAGCTACTAGATCAAGAGCAACAGGTGGGTCTCATTCTGGAGCTTGACAGTGATGACTCTCGGCAGAGGAGAGGATGAAAGCGCTCGAGCAAATTTCTCTGCACAGTTCCCTCTGCGTTACAATCCCAGGAATAGAGGATGCCTCAGAGCATTTTACAGTACATCACTGTTATTTGGTTTCGGCTTCTGCAAGAATGGTATGTGACGTACGGAATTCTGGGTGCAAAATGTGGTGGTTCTGTGTACAGACTGGCACCATTTTTGCTATTTGAATATCCTTTAGTGATAACTTTTTGTTTGAAATAATGCCATATATGGCTATGCTTGGGTGTCACTTCACGTGCAATAACAGCTGCATTAAGGGTGCATTAAAGAGTGTGGTACAAAACTCATTAATATTCTTTTTCCAGTGGTTGAGGGTTGCGAGACAATAAGCACTGCCAAGCAAACCAATTTGGACTTCATGCTAAGAAAATATTTATGTAAGTCATACTGACTAGAGCTTGGTCATACATACAGGAGTATGTACAGGTGTAGGTTTTGTGTTTAAGTTAAGAAAAAGGTTAGGGTTGGACTAAGGTTAGATAGAATCTATTACACTCAACCTCAAGTGCACTTGCATTTAACAGATATTTAGTTGAATGTCACTTAATGACAGGTTGAGCATCTACAAAGCATCTGCAGAGGACTCTCAAAATAGTGTTACCAAAATTTTTGTAGGCAATACCGATAACTGATAATATACAGGCGCCTATCACACTTCATAGCTTGAATTTAAGCCTGTCGCATGACACTTGTTTATTACTTTATGATTTGAGTCATTTAGTTAGAAATTTGAGTTAAATATTTCATTACATTTTTCACATTTGTATTATTTTAAGGAGCTTCTAAAATGTTCACTTTTTAGCTATAAAAGTTTAACCATTTGGCTAAATCTGACAAATATCAAAAATGTTTCAGTGGTGTTAATTAATGTATTCTGTCCCTATTACATAAACACAATATATAATTACATTTTTTCATCAGCTGCTTCCAAATTTAATCTGTCTAGAAGCTCTATGTACTTTATTTTTATGATGTTTAATGTTCAGTTTTAGTATTACAGTATGTTTAACTTAATGTTCATTTCATGTCCCTCTAAATTTTAACAATATCCAAAGTTCAAATTTATGGCCAATGAATATCAGCCTACTATATCAGTTATTGGTCTCCGATTGGTCTACCGATATTCAGCATTTGTAACACATAAAAAAAAATAATAAACAAAAAAAATCTGTCTACTCCTAGCTAATACTAAGGTTATTTTGGATCTCTAGATATATGAATAACCAATATCCATAGTTCCATGTTTTCAGAAGCCAGGACATAAAAATAAGCAATAAATTCCGTATCAGTTACATCTCTGAAAGTTATTTACAGTATTTGCATATCAGAGTCCCTACTGGAAGAGGTTCTATTGCACAGACAGCAGAGTCTTATGAAAAATGAGAATCACCTTAAATGTATCAGGCTGCCTCGTGTTCATTACTTTGTGCCCCAACAAAGTCCCATAATTCTTTGAGTGTCCCTTCAGCGCACAGCAAAAGGAGAAACATGCCTAGCATATAGACACGTTCATCTATTGTCTTCTTCAGATCATTTCTTTATTTCCTAGCCCTGCCACCAAAAACCCAGAGCCCAAAGTATTACAAAATCAAACAGCCATGGCAAGCTAATATTCTGTGTTTACTCCTCACCCATGAATGAAGTTGAGGAAAGGCTGATGTGACAACAGTCTGATTGAGCCTGCTCTGGATCAGTGCACATTAGGCTGAGTTTCTCTGCTGCCTGATCTCCAGTTGCTGCCTATTTCCCCACTAATGCATCTCAGCATCAATTTCAATTAAGCAGCCAAACCCACAGTCCTTTGGCCACTGTCAACGCCAAGGAGCTCAACAGTCTGAGCTACTTCCATCTTCCCCGTCTAGTAGACCTGTTGCCAAATGAGTGTCCTGGGAGTGTGCTCTCGACTATAAGAGAGCAAGAAGCAGAAGCAAGAAAGAAAGCAGTTAGAGTAACATCCACCTGAATCTTTAAAGGTTCACTCCTCTTACTCTCATTCTTTTTTCACTCATAACAGGTGAAGCATCACAAAAGCTTCTATTAATAATTTAAGCTAACTGACTTTTTGTTCATCAAATGATGGCAAAGCAAGCAAAAGGAAATGACAACTGGACAGAGAAATAGCAAGTTTCCTCAAACTAACTGTGTAATATATGTCAATGTGAAAGAACACAGCCATTTAGAAGTTTCTCCACAACTCGCGTTCAAGGAAGTTCAGACGAAGTCTGGACGAAGTGCTTCATCTAAACTTCTTTGTACAACACTTGACGTCTATATTGGTCTCCAGTGGTGAACCACGACTAAAAAAGCAAGGCCTTCAGTTGAATTTCAAAACTTGGCCAAAAAGCAAGCAAATAATATTCTTCTGCTATAATGCTAGTTTCTGCCAGCATCTCCATGGAATTTCTAGTAGTTATCACTATGCTAATGTAGATGAACATTTGTTGGCCATTTTAGATTAAACACAGACATTTTTAAGGAATTATTCAAATCCCTGGCTTTAGAAGTCTTTCCATGCCTCGTTCTCTGGAACAAACAGATAAGAAACTCTAAAAACATAAGACACAGGCTCTACACTGTTCTCAGGTCTAAAATAGAGTTCCGACATCTCATGATTCTTATAAAAATAGAGACAAGCTCATTTGCATATTAAATTTTGGATTACTATTTTCGAATTACTATTCCATTCTTTTTTTTCATGGCTATTTAAATATTCAAATATTCCTAATTTAAAGCTTACAGAAGACATTATTTTCATTTGAAGCTTGTAATAGATATTAACATATATTTTACCTTGTATGTTGCAGTTGTACAGCGGCTCTTTCAGTAAAGAGATTTGGCATAGAGTTGCCACTGTTTTCCATTTCTAACAACTGACTGAAACCTGGTAAGACTACATCTTATATTCACTCTCAGTGATGTATCTAAGACTTCGTGAGGATCTAGAGTGGCGTTTTGTAATCATGAAACTGATCCCATCCCCTGGAATTCACATCGTGATTTGTGGACTCCACTGTCACTTCCTAATTATGTTGGCAGTTAATCTAATGTATAAGGCCTTCTGTTCCACTCCTGAAGCCCTCACCAATGAAAGAGCTAACTTGGCTGTATCAAACCTAAATACTACTGTGAAAAAAAATCTGAAGAAATGATTTTCCTTTGGCTGTTTCAAGATTCGAATCCTTTTGTTTCCCACCAAAACTTAACAATGGCTTAAGAGATTAGGAGTATTACTACAATACTTGAGTTGTCATATAACAAGCATGTGATTCTATTAATTAAAAAATAACTAAAAATTACAGACATGTGTTTTTTAGTTCCCAGAAAACATTAGGCCTTCTGAAGGGACACCTAGAAGGCACTGAGGGTTCCCTTCTTACAGTCTCTGTATCAGACAGCAATGTTAGCAAGTTAGCTTAGCATGTAGCAGTCGCAAGGAGCCAAAGGCAGCTATTCTGATAAATTAAATTACAATGACAGATATTAAAGAAAAGTCCTTTCTGAGATGCATTAGATTAATAAAATCAGTTTTATAAGAGAGATACAGGGCTTTAGTTTAACATTGGTTATTTCCAAACTGGGGGTATTTGATGTTCTTTGCAACATGTTATGGTAAGAGATGAATCTATCAGTGCAGTGGTTGCATTATAACAAACCAGTTGTACACTGAAGAGCCACATAACTGACATTTATAAACCGCTATTCAAATTCTTACCAAATGCCCAATGCCTAAGAAAATAAGTTATTCCACATCAGTGGTTCTACATACCTAAGCAATATTGTATTTCTTGAAATTCAAGGCTTGGCCTACAGTGACTCGAAATGAGTTTCATGGATCAACAATCTCCAAGTCACAAAAAGGAACCTTTATGAAAGAATGACAAAATATATATGCCTGCTCCTAAGAGTTCATGAAATATCATTTAGAATTCAGTAGAGTCTGATGACATTAACGCAGAACTTTATTAGCCTAAAGGCTAAGCGGTACGTATGGTGCAAATCAAATACTGCATACCAGTCAGGTCACATCATCGCCACTATAAAGCAAACAGACAGTAGCAGTTAGCCATGGAAATGCTCTTCAGCAGCAGGAACTGGCAATCTTGTTAGGACTAATAGGAAATTCTATCACCAATTACCTTTAGAGTTTGAGCAATTTACAAGAAGGAATGAACAAATATCCCTCCTTCCAAATCAAAAGAAACTGCTTACCAAAGCCTTCAATCAAGCAAAAGGTTGGACACCGAAAATGTTAGCAATAGGGCTGCACGATTAATCATATTTTTATTGTCAATTTAATATGATGCATCATTGAGGCCTGCAATAACAGAACGGATCAAATTACCTCACATGGGCCAGAGTGACGGAATCACATTGGAGGGAACGTCCTGTATGTAAGTCTTTCCTGGGCAAGGGACTAAACCCTGCTTTTCCTGTGATGACCAATTACAACACATGCAAAACTTGCAAACAAATCCAGCCTGTACAAACACTTCAAATGTGATGGCTATTCACATTCCCAGTCTTGTCTTGTAAATATGTGAAGCAGTAATGGATATTTTTACAACAAACCTGCATCATCACAAGGACTTTTTATAGGAGTTAAACACATATTAGTTTAATTGTAGCCTATATAGAAGATGTAAAAATTACATATTTATATTTATTTATGCAGATTTGTAGGCGCAAAACACAAAAACAGAAACAGAAATTGAATTTGTTGTAAATTTCAGATGACTGCTATGGGAAAAAGCAAAGGAGCGCCATTTCTCATGCAGTCAAAAACGGCAATTTTCATGAATGTTCCACATCCATGTTCAAGAAACACCCTAACAATGCAGGTATGACTTAAGTAGCTATTAGCATTTCATTCACTTTACACAATAGTGAATGGTGCTTTTGTAATGACAGGCTATTTAGAATTCTGGTTGGTTACACAGCAAAAAAAAGTCCATATTTCCTGGACAGCCAGACAGAGACATACTGTTTAATCATGTATAATTCATCACTTCTCATATTGTCATCCAACAACTTCATTGAATAACAATAACAGGTAGAAATATGTTCTAATTTTAGGAACCTGAATGGTCTGCTTTAGAGGGCGAGGCTTGTCAGAAGTGACGGTAAACTAATAACCACATTATATTACACATATAAGGTAGTAAAGCAAGCTGTTAATTCAGCTGCTTACTTTAGCATTTATGACCATATCATGTAGCCGTAGTCAGCAAAGACAGAATAACACTGTAA
This sequence comes from Piaractus mesopotamicus, assembly GCA_023558415.1. Classification (NCBI taxonomy): domain Eukaryota; kingdom Metazoa; phylum Chordata; class Actinopteri; order Characiformes; family Serrasalmidae; genus Piaractus; species Piaractus mesopotamicus. The sequence goes on along the minus strand of JAILXH010187053.1, from coordinate 56,471 downwards.
CCTATTCTGCAGGTCTGGGTACTATTTGCAATTTCAAAACCAGTACCACAACAGTAACGTACTGTCATTTTTAATGGCCTAGAATAGGACATACATCATCTGTTTAGCCTTTACAATCTTGACAAGAAGTGAAGATAAAAAAAAGGTCCTAGGCACCACTTTATTTTCGCAATGCACAAAACACAAAAACAGAAACAGAAATTGAATTTGTTGTAAATTTCAGATGACCGCTATGGGAAAAAGCAAAGGAGTGCCATTTCTCATGCAGTCAAAAACGGCAATTTTCTTGACGCAGATTAATTCAGTGTGTCATCATATGTTTCATTAGGTTTGATGGATTATTTGCAGACTTCCGAGTTACCAGTTTAATGTATTGTTATCATCTGCTGTGCCCTGTTTTTGCTTCTCTCTGCTGCATAGGGAGCTGTTCTGATGTCACATAAAAAAGACTACAGGTTTGTTGGGGTAAATAAAGGGTAGTCTCTGACTTTTGTAAGTACTGTGTATGGTAAATCATGTTCTTCATTTATATGATTTACTGCAAAAGTCAGAGACAACCCTTTATTTATTTAATTTCCAGTCGAAACAGCCATAAAGTACATGTTTGTTTTTCAGTGCAAGGAAAATATATATTTAACAGATATAAATAACAATAAATAAATATAAATTACACAGAAGGCCCAACAACTACAATAACTACAGGGAGATTCACTCGAAAAAGGCCCCCAATGTTCTCTAGTAACTCCCATTAGGATGAAGCAATCTGAACAGAAAAAAATACACTACTTACCTTGACGTATGTGTAATCGACTGCATTACATGCAATGCTGGAAGTGATCTCAGTTTTCTGCCAGACACATGAAGGGGTACGGGGGTCTGCACCCAGAAGTCGCAAACAGAGGTTAAACATCGCAAAGGCTGTCCGGCGCCTACCTCATCGCTCAGGTGCAGGGGCATCCCAGCTTGTTCGAAGCTCCATATACTGAGGAGCACATTGCACATTGCTTCACTCAGATTGCTCATCCTAGAGAGAGTTATTACAGAATATTCGGGGCCTCTTTTGAGTGAATCTACCTGTAGTTTCAGTATTTCATGTGTCACTTTTGCCTGGTCATTTATTACAGCTTCCATTCTTTTCAGGACACCTGCACTTATTTTTCAATATTTTTCCAAACCACCAAAGTTCAGTCTTAGAAGTTGGTTGCATTTTCTGCTCCTCACAATCCAACTAAGCTCAAACATTTTCAGTGATGTTGAGACAACAGACGCACATCCTTTTAGACTCATAGAGCTGAGTTCTCTTCTTACAGTGGAAGGATAGACAGAAACACATGGATTTTTTCAGATCTGAAGCAAGAGTGGCGTTTGATGTTATCCTACCTCTCAAAAACAAAAGCTTTAGTGATAGTTTTGGTGGTTCACCTCTACTGTAAGAAAAACAATAATCGGTAAGAAAATGGTA
>JAILXH010187053.1:14299-25446 GCA_023558415.1 Piaractus mesopotamicus | reverse complement strand
ACATTTATGTTGAAAAAGATCACATACCATACTAAAAATTCTGGCATTATTTCAAAATTATGAAGTGTCAAATTTCTATTTCACATCTGAGCAACCAAATAAACACATCCCACCCATTTACATTTTAGAAGGGATCACTGATCAGTGGTGTGGGACCTAAGCAATAGGTGGCGCTCTTAGAAAGAGGGGGGAGAATCAGAAATAGCTTCACAGTTGTTCACAGTTCTGTGCTGTTTGAGACTGCACCATCATTCAGCGTTACCATGGCAGCAGCGGCGAACAGAAGTTAAAGCCTGTAAACGGTGGAAAAGCAACCCATCTCACCTTTTTCACCTTCGTCTCACTCTAATAATGAATTAATTATCTTCGCAGCGAAGACTCGTTCTGCTGGTTAGCTTGTGCTGATGATGCATGTGATTCATTCACGTGAAGTAGTAGGATGTAGGATGTGTGCATGCGGATCATTTCAGGACGCCAGTTCGTTCACATTAACGACAGATTTGAGTCACTTACCCAAACGAGTGTGAACCATCCAGTCAAAGAGATCGGATTTGAGCAAAAATCGGATTTGAGCAATGAGGCTCGTAATGTGAACGTAGCTATAGAGGCTTTTTCAAAAGGGTTCCATATACAATAGAACCATATACAACACATTCTCCATCAATCTAAAGAACCATTTAATCATGCAAAGAACCCTTTCTTTGAGTGTTCATTGTTCTATATAGAACCATTGTCTTTACTAAAGAACCCTTGAAGAACCCTTTATTTAAGACTGTACAACAAGCCACCAACACGTATTTATGCTCTTTTTATGACAGATACTGAAATGTCATGTGAATGCAGGCTTAGCTTTTATCCTCTCAGGCTGGTAGCGATCTCGATGTAATAGGGCGTAAAAGCTAAATGTTTTATTGCAGTCTGGCTAGATGCTCTTTATTTTCTTTTTGTTTTACATTTCTTCACACTTGTCTTCTGGGAGGAAACAAGAATTCCAAAAAGCCAATTAAAACACAGAAGAAGGATAGGCGAGGGTCAGTCCATCGCTGTGCTGCTTTAATGTGATTACTGCACTGATCCGAGCCACCAGCCTTTCACAAACAAACCAGTCATCTGTGTGACTCCACTCATTCTTTTCAATCTCTAAGCCAATTTCTCTCCTAATTGAATCCAGAAACCCACACCTTTGACCATTTACATAGAGGAAATAAGGCTAAAATACAAATGCTGTGACAGAATTGTGGTGACTAGGGGTGTTATGGTTTGACATTTTCACAAAATTATAAACAACTCGAAAAATATAATGGTTTTACAGAATCAAAGTAAGCAAAAATTTAAAAACAATTCAAAAAGGTGGTGAAAATGAAGGAATTTTTAAATAGCACTATCCTTATATATTACACCTTATCCTTAAAGCAAGCAGCACGAGACAAACAAAACAAAACAAAAATGCTTCCATAATAATCAATGAAGTTTCCAGTGTAGACATTTTCTGAGATTTTCACCAAAACTTCCAGGCAAATAATATCCCATCAGGCTAAAACAGTGGCATGTGGCTGTGGGGGGAAGGCGTGTGATGAATTAAAGAGAAAAAAAAATTATGGTGTGCCTGACCAGCAGTGTGCAGCTCTGAGCCAAGCAGCAAGTCTGCTAACGTTTGTGTAAAAACATTATGTGATTATTAGGTAACTATGCTAAAAGGCACATTAAAAAGTACACGTCACATTGTTCAGAAAAAACTGAGCTGAGCTGAGAAAGAGCTGTCAGATGCTTGCAAAGTTCATGTTTGATTTATTTATAACCAGCAACATCCCATTTTCCATTTGGCCACCATGTGCAATATTACTAACTAGTATGAAATGTGAAGAAGGTTGCTCTAGAGTGTTTCAGGATGAGTCAAGAGGGAGTGGTTCCCAGCTAAAATAGACTAAAAACCATGGACATGCAAACTGATGTTTTGAAAAAGCCAATGGAGAGCTATCCATCCAATCACGTACCTCAAAGTACCATAAAACTGTGACATTGCAGCAACCCTAGCGGTGAACGAGTCAGTGTGACAAGTTCTAAAGTAGGGATTATACAGTTACTAGGTTTAATGATAACTCGCAGTATGAAACTCAAGTCATACCACTTACAATCATAATAATTCCAATACCTGAGTACACAAAATAGATGTTCACATAGATCAAATTTCAGCAATAAACATTAGTGTAGTGCTGGTAATAATTTCAGTATTCATACAATGTAGTTGATTTTGTAGATGATATATGATAAAAATCATAAAAAATCTATCTGCATAATGGTCAGTGGCTTGCTCTACATACCCCCTCAGGCTCTATCCATCAACCTTGTGTGTACTTGATACCCACTTGCTCTTTCCATCTTCAGTTCAGAATAACTACATTCTCTGTCATTCTCTAAAACCCAACTCTTTCGCTACTGTCTCGTTACTCCATCGCAAGCAGGCTTTTCACTCTGTACAGTGGAAGCACTACTTCACAGTTTTTTTCAATGCAAGCTATTTCACAGATTTTCCAAAGAAAGTGCACTCAACTTCTCTGCGTCTAAACAGAATTGGCTCTGAAAGAGCATCCTAAGCAGATATTTGACATCAGGAACAGAAAATATGAAGCGTTAACGTGTTCAATACCCAACTTAATGTTTCCGAAATAACTCCCATCTTCAACTTAAAAGATAACTATCCAGTCAGAAAAGGTTAAGAACATTCTGCTGTCTCAGTTATATGCAGATAAATGGCAATTTCCACCTTTAAGTGTTTTTAGAATGATTTTCAACTTTTAATAAAAATGTAAAAAACCCTTTTATAAGTTGTGTGATTTCATAATTTTTTCATCTTAATCTTTTCTGTATGTACTGGAGTAGAAGAATTAGGAATAGTCAATGCCATGTGCACAAGCCAAGCTAACATAATCAACATTATCTGTGAAGTTTCAAGGATGAACAAAAAAGTGAAAACCGAAAAAAGCAGAATTTTCATGGTTATCATTCTTAATTACCTTGTTGTTTAATGTAAAATGTTACTTTCCTTTATATGACTTACTGGAACACATATGAAAGAATAAAAAAACACTGAAAAGGACTTGAAACAATGCACCCAATAACCAAAAAAAAAAAACAAAAAACACTTTTTTTTTTACTATGTTTTCTTGTGTCTGCTAACCTGTTGCAATCTCAAGGCTTTGTATGTTTTACCAGCTTATTCAAACAAAGTATAGCAACTCCTTGGGTGTGTGCTACAGGTGGGTCTTTGGAGGACAGCTGTACAGCAGGATGTGGTTTAAGTCTTCACCTGTTGGGTTGGGTAGCAGGCATATCATTGTTACTGCCCTAAAGAGGCCTAAAGGGCTGAATGCCGCAGCAGGCTTGGCGATTGCTCGGCCGGCTTATTGCTACCTTACTCATCTCCAAAAGCTGTTTTTGCGGATGTCTCAGGCTGGGGCCTTATCAGCTTTAAGCTGGCGCCAAAGAGTAGCCAGTGTAATGTGGGGGTATTGCATTTTCATAGCATTAGCATCAAAGTTTTAAATACAGCATTAGCTTCAAAGTATTAAACACAGCAATAGAATCAAAGTATTAAATACAGAGTGCTGAAGTGACAAATATGAAAGTAAGCATGTGTCCTTTTATGTCAGCCACAAGCCAAGCACAGCAACGGCATTCACACACTCACAATGAACAATTTTAAAAAATTAAATTAACAAAAAAAATGTAGCCTAATTTGTTCTGTTATTGATATCATGTTCGATGATACGCATATATTTTTTAATGATACATGATATTTGTCATGCTACTTCTTTTTTCTGAATAGGACAGACTACAAAAACAGTATTGCCAAAAAACAGGGATGATAACGGTTATTTAAACAATTCTTCGATCAATGCTATTCGAGCGATGCAATGTTGCGTTAATTTCATTTTATTTAATAAAAAAAAAAAAAAAAGCTTCTATCTAAAAAGGTTCATCATTCATTCAATTTGAAAAATATTTCTGAATTGTACACATGAAAAGCAATTGGTTCCACTAGACAGGCCTATTAAAAATGCAGCACACGCTTAAAATAATGGTGTTTAGGACCACATTTTGAGAGGATGTTGGCACAACTACAGTGACGTACTATTATCGCAAGCCAACATAATGATAAGTTAATGAAAGAAAAAGCTTTCAATAGCAAATGACTACTGCTAAAAGTGAGTTCACCCCTGTTCAATATCACCAAAATGTACTAAAACATAAAAATGATGTAAAATAGTGTTTTATTAAAATGACAACATTGGAAAATCAGGATCTTTAATTCAAAACAACCAGGCTAGACAAACTACACTGAAATCACAGACTCCACTGTAGAAAGTGAGTACACCTGTGATGCAACTTCCAATTAAGGGTATTTAATTATTTACACCTTTAGACCAAAATATGTATGACTGCTTGACTGCCAGACTAAACCAGCATTTTCAGTGTTGGCCTCTTATGGGCTGGGTGGAACCCATCCTAGCTCCACATGATGAGTAGTTTGCCAAAAAAGTAAAATAACAGTTAGTAAAACTTCAAGGATGGATAAGCGTACAAAAATTTTGGCAACTAAACAAAAGCTGAAACACAGCAGCAGCAGTTCTTAGAAAGTATTAGAAAAGGCACACTACCAGTAACCAAAGGTGCAGCTGCCGTTCTCAAAATACGACAGAGCGAACAATCTGCTATTTACGCAGTCTTGCACTGAAAGCCAGATAGGTCAGAGCTACAGCTTAGCGCTGGATTCACATTCAGAAACTGTGCACCAAACCTCTGTGTACAGCATCCAAGAAGAAAACCGTTACTAACAGGCATAATCAGCATAAAACTACAACACTAACGCTGCATTTACACTGCCCCGGGTGTTGTGATGGAGTTCCCTGTGAAATCCAATTGAAATTTAGTTTTGCTAGGTTGATATTTATGTAACTAATGCTTCTATTATTTTTGAATAATCAGCCAACGTAGTGTGCACCATAAGGCTAATTTTTAAAAAAATATTTAATAAGTTTAAACTTATTTTCATCCAACTAATTATTTTTCCGCTTGGATTTGAACTTTGGAGGTGAACAGTTGTGCTTAAATATATTAGCTTTCACCGCTGGTCTTCCATGTCACATGGGAATGTTTGAAAAGTGGAACCAATGTTTTATACCTTGAGCTGCAGACACAAATCACACAAACACCAGCTGCCTTCTGATTTAGTAGACACATCGTGTTGCTCCGCTCAACTTTCAGATGCACCACATCCCCCAAACTTGACATAATGGACCCATCAGGCACCATGCGGCCAGAGTTGACGTTTCACATTGAAAACGAATAGGACATGTTGCAGTGTGTTGTCGTACCAGAGCAGTGTAAATGCAGTGTTAGGCTTGAAAAAGATTATAAAAAGTAGCCTGATGAACATTGGTCACACATTTTCCTGTCAGATGAAAGTCGGACTAACTTCTTTGGATTAGACGGGATTCATTATGTTTTCTGTGGACCTGGACGAGACATCACAGTGACTGCACAGTGCTAACTGTAAAACATGGTGGAGGTAGTGTGTTAATATCGGGTGTATGGGTCCAGCAGATGTAGAAGAGGTGACTTTTATAGATGCCATCATGAATGCACCAAAATACAGGATGAAAAAATTACACCAACCCTGAAGATGCTTGAAAAGAAAGGTTCCAACGCGACAGTGATCCTCTACACCCAGCAAAAAGCACATAAAAGTTTTTAAAGAAGAAAGTGAAAAACATCACCTGGCCAAGGACCTGAACCTACAGAATCTTAAAGCAGAAACTCCTCCAGCAACGAAGAGCTGAAATCAATCATGTGTGAAGAATAGCAGAATATCTCTTTACAAGTTTGTGCTACACTGGTATCATCTATGCCAACGAGGCTTGAACTACAAAGGCAGACATACAAAATATTAGGAAAACAAACAAAATTTGACTAGCGAAGAGTGAATTGATTTTTCCTGCAGCTGAACCCTTATTACATTAAAACTAGTCTAACAGTTATGTTTTGTTATTATATTATTTTGCTTTAGGCCTAATCATTTCATTCATGTACTCACAATATCCATGTTATGCCCAGAAAAACATACTGTGGCATGATTATCGTGACAACAATACTGGACACCTCTACAACAAAGTTAGCCTTACGAAAAGATACTGCAAATATCCTTTTTATTCCTTAATACTTAAATGTATTAGAGAAATCTAATAAACCTACTGAATATAGGCAACTACAAACCTAACTGCCTTTAGAGAGTTCAAATACATACATTCTATAAAATGAAAAACTAAAGGTACCAAAAGGGTTCCGGAGGCTTTCCTTCCCTTCCTTGGAAACCAAGTTTCAACAGATAACCCAAATGTCTTCTCTATTAGTGCTTCAGTAGTTGGATGTGGGTATTCAGTCTTTTTCCTTTTACTGTTACATAATGTGACATAAAGGTGCTTAGGCCTTGCATATAAATGCAAAATGCTGTAAATTAGAAATTAGAACTCTGCACAGGAAGATGTTCTCATGATGGAAAGGCCTGAGTCATCCAGGAAGCTGTTGATTGTCAGAGTGTAGAGGGAGCAGCCAGAAACATTCACTCAAGGTCTGGGACATTGTCTCCTTCAGCTAATATGACCCACGGGGGTGGGAAGGTGGTCTGGTGTGTGTGAGCAAGGGCAAGCTCGATTCAAGCTAGAGAGCTGGCGCAGGTCCAAACAAAATGACTGGTGGGGACTGACTGACATGTTGGTATCTGTTTTTCAAAGGCTGCTTAGGCAACAAGGGCTAAATATGAAGGCCGCTCAATTGATTTTCTGCCTGAATTTTAAAGTAAAAGCCAAAAAATGCCATGAGTCATCTTAAATAACAAGTAAGGCAATTAGAGTGGCCATGTTTACTGCATTTTGCACTGCACAAGATGCTAAAAATAAAATCTTGTCCAAGCTCCATGTCAGACTTTGCAAATTCAGTTATGCTTCATGTCGGATTATACAGTAAAGATTCTGTAGTGATTTACAATGCAAGAAAACAATGACGTTCTACATGCGCGTTCTTTTTCTGCTGAAAGATACACTCTTAAAAATTATGGTTCTTCAAAGGTTCTTTAGTAAAAAAAAAATATTCTATATGGAGTCATGAGCATTTAAAGAACCCTTTGCATGAGTAAATGTTTCTTTCCACGGTGAAAAGGTTCTTCAGATTGATGGAGAATGTGTTGTGTATGGTTCTATATAGCACCTTTTTGAAAATGGTTCTATACAGCACCAAAAAGGGTTCTTCTATTGTTACAGACTTGACATCGTGACAATAGCAGAACTCTTTTCGTGCTATATAGAACCCTTTTCAAAAAAGTTCTATATAGAACCATATACAGCACTCTGCAATCTGCAATCTAAAGAATGCTTTCATAATGCAAAGAACCCTGTAACCATGCAAAGGGTTCTTTGAGTGTTTATGGTTCCATATAGAACTATTTTCTTCACTAAAGAACCCTTGAAGAGCACGCAAAAAAAGCAATTAAAAAAAAAAAACTTTGCATAGTAGTGCCACTATTTTGAAATAAAAATAATCTGAAAATAAACATGTATTAATGGCTATAGGAAGGAGAGACTGGAGCTGCTCCAGGTGACAAAGAATGCTGATTCTCCAAAGTGAACTTGAGGCCAGTTTTTCTGTCCACTATGCGGTAACTAGCTGTGTTACTTCACTGCAGGTCACTTCATGTGTGAACTGGGGGCTGGGCCAGCTTAATAATGCAAGTTAATATTATTAAACTTTTGAGGCAGTAATTCAATTGGCGTGAAGCATGCCACATTAAACATTCAAAGATCACCAATTCAAAGATCAAAGAACTCTTTCACGATGTGCAATTTTTGTCTGCTACAGTATCATCATAAAGATTATCCCATAATGCCTCAAACCTGCCTTAAGGGTGAGAGAAAATTGATACGTTATAATACTACATAGAAACAAACAGTATTAATAATTAGAGACTCAAGTATCAATACATTATTACTTATTTATTATTATTATTATGGTGCTGAGAAGCCCTTTTGTTTTCTTACAACATTTGTAAAGGCACCATTAATGCTGAGGGGTAAATACGCATTTTGGAGCAACACAGCCTGCCATCTAGATGACATCTTTTTCAGGGACGTCCTTGCTTCAGCAAGACAACACCAAACCACCTTCTGCATGTGTTACAACAGTGTGGTTTGTAGTAAGAGCGTACAGGTGCTAGATTGGCCTGTCTGCAGTCCAGGCCTGTCTTCCATTGAAAACATGTAGCACATTATGAAGCGCAATATATGCCAGTGGAGACCCCAGTCTGTTCAGCAACTGAAGTGTTATATAAAGAAAAATTGGAGGAAAAAATCCACAATTGATGTGCTCAATTTCTAAATGATTACTGAACATTGTTAAAAGGATAAGTGATGTAACACAGTGGTAAACATGCCCCTGTCCCAAATTTTTGGAACATGTTCTAGGCCTCACATTTGGTTAATTTAATACGCAATATAGACAAAAACAATAAAGTTGATTAGTTCAAACCTTACCTATCTTGTCTTTGTACTGTTTTCGATTGGAATTGAATTTGTAGGTTTTGACTGTATTTTGGAGTTTTTCAAGCCACAGTATGTCCTCCCATCTCAACACTATTTTTGTGACACTGCCATGTCAGAGCTTCACAATAAATCTCGTGACCACCTGTGTGATTGCTTCGTAGATGAGACTGCAATCAACTTTACTATTGACATTTGGAGTTCGGATGTTTGTCTAGTATCATAGCTTAGCCTTGATTTTCCAAACTTAAAATTAGGAGAGTTGAAGAATGCGCTGTGTATCTGCACTATCTACGTAAATAAAAGCATTGAATCAGACTCAGTATCGGTCGATACTTAATATTACAGTACTTAAATTGGAAACGGGCAGAAAAAACTGGATTAGGACATCCCTACTTTTATTTTTAGGGGCCATAATAATGCACGTTCAGCAAACACACGTGCAACATGTAATATACAGTAGATCTTGCACATTTCTTCATATTGTTTTTGATTTATTTTATGTCATCTAAGAAAATTAATTGTGCCCTGTTACCTATTCAACAAGCACTGTTGACTTTTAAAAACATTTTTGTGAATTATCAAAAATAAATAAATGCAAAAGTTATGCTAGCATTTCGAATTCTGTATCAAAAATGTGTTGCATTGTGATGCAAAAACAACAATAAGCATCGTATCATGAAATTTGAGTATCGTTACACCCCTACGTTCTGATGTAAACGTAGAACTGTGAAAACTAATAAGTGTGGGAAAAAATTGTGATCAGATGCAATCTTTGTGACAAACCTAATTGTGGATCATCTAGTGATTCATACCCTTAAGGCCCACCAACCATAGAACGATCTTCAAACAAACAAAACAAACAAAAGGGGTTAGCTTAGTTAAGCTAACTGATGGCAGTCATTTAAAATGACCAAATCCGCAGCTGATTAGTACTAATCCTAAATATTTCAGAGACTCTTAACTGTATTGACCTGAAAACATTTACCAGTGCAGAGATATACGACACATATGGCACACGGATGAGTCATCAAAGTTAATTAAAACATGGTCTGCTGAGCTTGGATACGTAGTAAATGTTGCGGTCTAAATCATTTTTAACCACCCCTGCTGCTTGTGTTGCTTGCATGAGCTCAATCAACAATATCATTGACATCAACATCAGGAATAAGAAAAAGGTTCCAGAAATGAAAATGAACACTGAAAATGGAGGGGAACTCTTCACAGGTCATAAACAAAAATAAAAATGACTCTGAAATGTTCCATTTTAGTTTTAAAATTACATAAGGCATTTAATAATGTGATCTCTCATTCCAACTTAGCCCCCCAGAAAAAGACACCGCATTTTTCATTTCCGACAACAAACATGACAGAGATCATATCTTGCTAGAAAAGAGCGTGGCCCTCCACAGCGCATCCCAAAACTTACGTATCCAATCTGCCAACTGCTTATTCCAAAGACACTGGGTTTAAGCAGAGTGAGAGCACTTTGCCTGTGATAAACCCCCAATTTGCATAAACTGGCTATAAGCATGAATCCCTGTCACCGAAGTGCCTTCTCCAGTTCCAAATGTACTCTGCCCTCTTTAAAGCACAAAGTTGAAGCACAAAACTGGAGTACACAGCCTACTCTTTGCTCATGGGAGCAATATGATTAAGGTTGAGCTTGTTTAGTGTTGTGATTCTTTAACAGACATAGGTTGAAATTCCTCAAGTCTCTTAAGTAAGCCTAGAGAACAGTTGTCATAAGTCATCATTTTGGACTTTTAACCTCACAAACCAAATCGAAACAAAGTTTGTAACTAAAGAAAAATACACAAAAATAACCTAAGCATAGAGTTATCACACTTTTGCTGTACTATTTTGATGTAATAACATTAAATAATAAATTACATTCGATTTATATTCTGTATTGCCAGATGCAAGTCCGCACAAAACTTCAAATCACAATCTCTCTTCTTCTACTTATGAAAACAAATGTATTATTTGAAAATACAGATTCTGCACTTTTGACATAATTTCTCTGCTTTTTTAAATTAGCTACAAGTGAGAATTATTTATATCAAACCACAACACACTGCTGTTATTGCTGCTGATAACTGACACTTCTAAATGGTAAAAAACTTAAATCCTTAACGGTGACTTAAGTCAGCATCTTTACATCATATGTTCTCAGTTGCCGAAGACTGTAACCATATGTCGACAGTCAGTATCATAACTTGACCCAGATGTTCAGTGGAAGAGCTTCCTTCAACACAGATCTGGCACATCAAAAAGCTGCATCAGTTGAACTTTTGACAAGTGCACAGCTACTTTGCTCATGTTATCCCTTTTGACAATCATGCAGCCCTGCTATCATTACAAAAATAAAGGCATGGAGGAAACACACTCTCAGGAAGAGATAAACACTCTCTAAAAGGCATTTACAAGCCACACGTTATAAATCATCACTCTTTGTTGGTGCCTAAATGTTAGACCAACTGCGTGTTTGCACAAAAAACAATAGATTCAGACCAAAGACTGAGAAGAGAGTGGAAAACAAATCAGTAATGCAACACC
>JAILXH010187017.1:41811-61749 GCA_023558415.1 Piaractus mesopotamicus | reverse complement strand
GTGTGTGTGTGTGTGTGTGTGTGTATTTTGTAATGAAGTGCTTATAAATTGTACACAAGGGCAAATGAAGTTTTCAAATAGTGTAGAAAAAAAAATAAAATAAAAATGAAATGGAGGTTTTCTTAATGATTGACCCAATAGACAGAGGTAACGTGGAAGTTAAAGCAGGAAAAAAGCAGTTTAACCCCTTAAAATCACATGCTTATTATGTATTAAGGCTTATTATTCAGGAACTACAAGGATTTCAATGCAAACTGGAGGAGCTATTCTTAGGTTATAGAAGTGTGTAATAAACTTCAGGCCTGCCAGCGAGCCCTGGCCATTCAAGGAGTTAAAGCTGTTTATTACTCCATTAGGTAGCAAAGAGTTCATTAGAAAAGACATACAAAGATATTAACGCACAAAACTGTGTTCTGAAAGTAAGTTATATTAATTATATGTGTTAAACACAGAGCAATTTCTGGAACTTTCTCTTTTTCTTTATTTGCCCTCTGACCTCAATTAATGGTATCTGTTCAGATGACCTCTTTCTTTCTGAGTTTAATAAGGCTGGAAAAGAAAGAATACCTGAAAGAATTTTCCCAGCCTCCCCTAACTGAAGCAGAGTGATGTCTCTGCTTGAAAGTCAAACATCTGTAGAGTGCCCTCCAGGGCTTTTTATTCCAGGCTTAAAGGGACAAATGAAAAGCTGCTCACTGATCTTAGAGGGAGCGGTGACTCCTTTTATTCTGAATGTGCAGAATATTAAGTGAAATAAAACCATCACACCAAACTATTACAGGTGTGAAGAACCACTGATGTAACACCACAAAAGTACAGCGTAATTAGATCGAAATAGTCATCGTACCTGCTCCTCTGAATACATAAGATCAACATAAAGGGTTTGTAACTCTGCCAATAAGCAGATCAGAATCTGTGTCCCGCATTATGTTCTGTCACATTGTTTAAGCAGTAGCACTGTGGATAATTAATGTGTCTGAAAATGGCTAAAGGCCTAATTTAAAACAGCGTCTCCCTAGCAGATCCACTGATCAATGTCCTTCATAATGAAAAAACAGTCAGCTCCCAGTGATGGTAATAACTTGTTTACTACCAGTCTGAAAAAAGAACTTGCTCATTTATTGATTTATTTTATGCAAACCATAGGAAAACGCTAGTATTCCCACATATTAACATAACTTTTAAATACGTTGGTATGGGATGACCTACATTAATACCACTTTTATTGTACTTAACATATATTGATGAGAGATTGATGTAGAAATGCAGCTGTTGAGCTGCTCTGGTTAAACATGCTCTGTGCTGGAGGAAGCCACCTAAATGGTACAGTGTACATCCCTAAGGCACAGCATCAGAAGTTTCAAACATCAGACAAAACAGCTTTGGGTCTTGGAAAAAAAATATGACTCAGCTCTCGAACATCTAACGGCCTCAGGTGAAACTGCTTCAGAGAAGAAGGTATTAGGCTAAGCTAAGAGGCTACAACCACTCAGCCGATAAAGTACTGAATTGTGTTCTTTGTTATGTTGCATATTGTTATGTTCTTTTATTTGACGAACATTAAGCTTGAACACATGCGTCATCACTGTGTTGGCTCAGGCGTTCATTTCAACGTTAGGAAAACATTTTGTCTCCAAATTAGAAGACAAAAAATGTTGTATTGATATTATTGTTGTTGTTGTTATCTTTATTAATGTTCCTGTGATAAAATAAAACAGCAGAAGAGACAGCAAAGAGAAAAAAATACTCCCACTCACCCAACATGGTTTAACCATTTACTGTGATCATTTTTCATGTGGTTACCCAAATAATAGGGCTCTGTAACAATGCCCACGTTGACACATCAGTCTGAAGGTAGAGATTTAAGTGGATTAGATTAAGTGACCCTTTTTAGTCCCACAATGGGGAAATTTCACCTCCGCATTTAACCCATCCGTGCAGTGAAACACCACATACACCCTAGTGAATGCTCATACACACTAGGGGGTAAGCACACTTGCCCGGAGCGGTGGGCAGCCCTATCTGCGGCGCCCGAGGAGCAGTTGGGAGTTAGGTGCCTTGCTCAAGGGCACCTCAGTCATGTACTGTCAGCTCAGGGAATTGAACCGGTGACGTTCCGGTCACAGGGCTGGTTCCCTTACCTTCAGCCCATGAATCATGGTGACATCTGATATTTCATCGTATATTGAATCATTTCTGAAAGAACTGAATCAAATCAGATTTTTGAGGTCAGAGGCTTTTAGTCTTTTTAGATATAGCCTTTCATACTCTGTTCCGAGTTACTCTGACATGTGAGCGCTAAAGCCACTTTGCGTCAGCCTGTCTGCCCCGCTTACTGGTCGCATTAGCTCAGGGTTAGGCCTCCTTACTTGCAGCGTGAGACACTGATGATCATATTAAATGCTGCTGCATGTGTAAACAAAGGATGAGTTGCGATGATGAGGCCAGGAAGAGGAGGCCGTGTTGATGCTAAAGTTGCTGGGATTTTCTCCTTCTCCCTAAGCTGGATTTGGCTCCGCTTGGATATGGAAAGTCTAATTACATGTTTTATAAGGTTAAGCTCTTTGGTAACACTTTATAAGAGATATTTAGAGAGTGAGAATGGGCAGGCGTATGTGTGCGGAGGGGTAGTGAAGTTTGTGGTGCTTATGACAGTCCAGTCCTACAGTGCTCTATAGTGGGCCTGTTGCTATAGCAACATCATCATTCTTGTGTTTTGTTTAATCTGCTTGACACCATAGTGATAAAGTAAGACTTATAGATTCACTCAGTGCCACTGTACTATGAACATTATAGTACATGCATAATAGTCTGAAGGAAAATGCAAATGTTCCTCATTCAGGAAAGATTATTATGTTTGCTGATGCCAGTGTAGCCCCAGGTACTGAGCAAATGACATGACAAGCATGTGACTTAAGCACAGGTTTAATTAGCACTGAAAGAAGGAGCATACTAATGCTGGCGACGACGTCTCAGTGAAGTAATTACTGCCTCCATCTTGCTCACTTGTCACTAACAATTAGCAGAATCACAGCATTCAGCTATTATGAGTAGCGGCAATTTCTTTGATTTTGAAACATTTAAAAATAATTAACTTGTGAATCTTTGTTTGGAGGTGACAAATAGTAACTGTGACTGTGTTTGCATCTGACCTGTAGATTTTCACTATGCTAAGAAAGGACAGCCTGGTGCGTTAGTGAGGAGTTAAGAAAATCTCTGCGTTTTATTAGACATTAGATGTCCAGCAGATTGGGTTTATCACTGTTCTTCATGCTGAGAGCTGACAGGGTGTTATACAGCTCGCTGATGGTCCTCTGTCCCTCTACAGATGTGGACACCACTAAGGACCCCTGCCAGAAGGTGAAGTGCAGCCGGCACAAGACGTGTGTTGCCCAGGGCTACCAGCGTGCTGTGTGTGTCAACCGCAAGAAGCTGGAATACAGGTGAGCTGAACCCGGAGGGAAATAACTCCCTCTGTTCCTTCTTGCTCTTTCTGCCTTTTTATCTGCTCTTTCTCTTTGTCTTTCTCTCTTCTCTCTTGTTCTTCTGTTCTTCCTCCATCTTGCTTTTTCTGTCTTTTCTCTAGTGGGCTTTCCATTTAGACGTTCCATAAATTTTGAGTAAATTTCCAAAAAGTCGGTAAAAGAAAAAGCAAAATACTCAGTGATTCCATCATCTACTTTTTTGCACAAATTCCAAAAAATTACGTAACCCGCTTGTGCTGTATGGTACAAGACAAGAGTCTTGCTCACAGTGCGTGGCATATACGGCTTGGGAATGTGATATTATGAAGTAGTGTCTTATGGGTGATCCGCCATCTTGGCGGGGTTAGTTAGTCTAGGCTGGTTCTAAATACTTCAACAAGTCTTAATTTCCTACCTGCTTTCCATGATTTTGCCTAATCTGTAGCCCATGGCTGACTAAATATGCTGGCAGAACTCATCTACATGGCTACCGGGTTGGACAAAATCACTGAAAGCAGATAAGGACAGAGTTTCATTCAACTATGCAGAGCTAGAGGTCAATTAATACAGGAAGGCCCAATCCCGTTTCTTATTTTTGCCCCTACCCCTTGTTTTCCTGGATCCCCTTGGAGGCCCCTTGGAAGTTACAACGGGTAGCAGTTGAAATCATCCCGTATGAAATGGAACAAACCTCAAGTAAAAAGAACATTACTTCATTAACAGGCTACTAGCGGTGCTCTGTAGGCGACCCTGCTAGTCTGTGTGATAGCAGAAGAGGAGAAGTTCAGCAACCTAATTCCCGTCTTTAGTTAAAGTTAGGGCATCATATGTCTTCAAAGAGGGCGGATGCGACAATTATTTATTATTTATCATTTATTATCTATCGCCCACCCCTAACTCTTCAGTGCTATGAAGCTGATGTCAGCTACTCGCCAGGTTCTTGTTCGAGTATTCCCGTTCCACCTTAAATGGTGTAGCAGTCACATTCTAGTGCTTCTGGTTCTAGCTATGGAGACAGCTACTAACAATTTTTTATGCTTGTTATGAAGAAAAGAACCGTAATATATTGAAAAGACATTTAACTAAGATGATACAATGGTTATCATATTTTTTTATCAGAGAAAATACTCACATTTGAGAGTTTTTTTGGTCGCTTGCACAGCTATCTTGCTGGTTTTTCTTTTTTTTTCCGTTCGGAGTGAGCCTTTGAGAAACCTCCGTTTGGAGGGCCATGTAGCTCTAACACTTCGCCCTACCCCTCTATCTCAACAAAAATAGGGACACCCTAACCTTAGGCATGAACGCGCAAAACAGAGGGGTAAGGGCTGAGTGGTAGGGGCAAGGGGTGAAATGGAATTGGTCCATAGAAATAAGAGTACTCACATTAAGGTCAAGCTCTATTTATATTCTAATTGTGTAGATTCAGTGATTCAATATAAGATTCAATATGAAACTTTCAAATAATTTAAAGTGAATTTATCATGTTTTGAATCAGTAAGTAATTCTTCATAGACTCACTTGGTTTCTTGTCTAAAAAAAGTACAAGGAGAACCGAGTTATGATGGGACTAGGCTACTAACATCAGCTGAGGTGAAAAGAAATGATATTTGTCTGTTTATCTTACAGACTTTAGATTGACTGCCCGTTCAGTGAAGGTAACATAAAATGGATTTATCGAGTTTAATATGGTACAGAACAGTAATAATATCAGTAGTTCACCAGCAGACTAGCAGTGTTCACGAAAAGGCTACCAACAGTGGAATATATCAGTAACCAAGTGAAATATATAAGTGGCTGAGTTAAATATGCCAGTGGCCGAATGATTTATGCCATCAATTGAGTGAAATATGCTAGTAGCTGAGTAAAATATGCCAGTAACTAAGTGAAACACGCCAGTAACTGAGTGAAATGTGCCAGAGGCTGAGTGGAAAATCTATTGGTAAACTACATGAATTTTAAACTTATACTTAAATTTTAAATTACTCTAAAGAATAGGCGCTTAAGTTGGGAATGAAATAGGAGGTAGCATCTGTAGCATGTAAACAAAAGAACTAACCCTGATAAAAAGGTGAAATGATCCTAAAGTTCAATGTCAATTCCCAAGTCCTGTACAATGTACAGCCTTGAACCTTTATTAGTTCTCAGTAGGGCAGTTTTAAGCTGTTGTAGCCCTAACAGTTCAGAGTCAACGGTCAGACACATTGTGGCCCACTTAATGAGGACTGAAGTTGCTGTCCCACTTCGCCATCGCCCACTGAATCTCTGCAAACACCACCGGGCCAAACATTTCTGAGAGGACAAAGTGCTAAACGTGTGACTTTCATTCATTCGTATTTCCCCTTTAACGTTAACCCAACTTTTCCACCTCGTCTGAGCATAAACACTTGTCTCTTGGAATATTTAGCCATTTTTGAATTTCTGGCATTTCCATTGAGGCTCTTTTGTGAACATTTTCAAAATCTGTGCTCAAAACAGGGCTCACTGTTTCTCTGTCTCTCTGTTGCTCTCGATTTCTCTCTCTCTCTCCCTGTTCACCTCAGAGTCCATGCATAAAAAGATCTTGTTCTGTCTTAAGGGAGCAAGCACAGATTTGTCATATATATATTTTGTATGGGCTAGATATTATCCTTTAAAATGTCAAAAAAAACTGTTACTGGTTCAAGCAGGAGAAGATCCAGCACCAGTCATTTCCATAAACATAACGTTCAAAGAAAATCGCACTGACAGGGGTGAGTTGAGTGCTGTTATTATCTACAAAATGATCCTGTTTTATGCAAGTGGAATGTTCTATTGTAAACACATTTACTCCCTGAGGCTTCTCTCTGCTTTAGAAGTTGCATTTTTAGTTCCCTCAGGCATGGTTACACATTGTTAGACAACTCATTACAGAACATATACCACAACACCCATCGCAATTAGACCATTATCTGTAGGATGCCCTGATTGCTCATGCACATCAAAAATGCTCTGCTCTAAAATGTCTTCTACATTTAATGCATTTAGTGCACACACATTTTGCAAAATGAAACCCTGGCTTTACTAGCTATGTCAGGCTCCTCAAAGTTAAGTAATCACATTAAAATGTCAGGTATATTCAACATATGAATTGTTCTAGCACTCATTATCCTTACACTACACTGATGCCAGAAAATAACAGTGAGAATGGGATCCTGAGTTGCATTCTGTGTGGTTCAGTGCAATAATATAAAGGGCAACTGGCCTGCTACTTTGATTCCCTTTTGGATGCCAGGGATGCTGGCCCTGTACTGAAGGGCTCTAGATTCATGTATCTTTCCTATGATGACTGCTGTGTCCTTGAGCACAGCACGTATCCTCAAGGCATAATGCTCCCATTCCCCCCTCAGCACAGCGTGGATTGGCCCTACTGTGTATAAATAAAGGTTAAAGTAAACCCTGATGTGTGAACTGAAATTCCAGTGTGGACAAAATGAGACATTGTTCAAAAACATGTTTACATCATATATTGCAAAGATGTTCAAAAGCCACTACAGTGCAACTTCAACAAAAAATACAATTGCACTAAATTTTCAGTCAGTACCATGTTTATGTGTTTATGTATTAGTCAATTTTAATTGACTAATGAATATGTAGTGAGGATGAGAGCTAAGTCCATGAAATCAGTGACTACTGTTAGACCACATGTTAGTATGAATATAGCTAATATGAAGATAGCTAATCTAGCCAAATTGGCCACTTTAGGCTTGTATGTTAATAGTTGCATACAATGAACAAAAAAGACAAATAAATTGTTAATTACAATGAATTAATTATATATGCAGTGATTAACTGTCAGCTAAAATGTCATTATTGTTACAGGCTTATTCACACTTTTTGCAATGTTTTTGCCATTTCTCAACATAAAAATGACTGGACAAAAGTCAGAAGTGCAGAGCTGAACCTGTGATACAGAATATAAATCAAATGTAAATGTAATTCATAGTGTGTTTTGTACCATGTATTAAATATAGAATTGCATAATTAAATTTGAATTGTATAGCAAACTGAAAGTAATGACTCTGGACATCTAAGGGTTAGTGTTGTACAATGAAAACAGACATTGTCAGGAATATATACAGTACAGTAATACAGTAATACACACAGTAGACAACCTGCTCCTATGGGAAAGGTAGATCTTCTTGCCAGACAACAGACAGAACAGACTGGTTGAAAACAGGATTAATCACTTGGTTGTTGGGAGTTCTGCAGTAATGAGCATGTTTTTCACAGGCTGAAGCATCCAGTGTCAGGACAGCAGGAGAACAGCTGCAAGCCCTGCCCTGTGTCTGCTTCTGGACCTGTGTGTGGTTCTGATGGACATAATTATGCTTCCCAGGTACAGCATAGCTGCTGAGTCCATTTCATTAGATGCGCATTTTGTCTGACTCTTTTCCTATTATTTCATATGATAATCTTATTATTTCAGAACTTGTCACAGTCTACAGTATACAAGTGTTATTGTCACAAGCTGCAGAGTTAAGACACTCGAGAAAGAATTTTGTAAATGTGTTGGTTTTCTGCTTTTCTCTTTATGTGTGCTTTTCTGTGCCCTTTACTGAAGGAAATAATGGTGGCCAAATGTTTTCTAGTTTCATGTTTTCCTGCTGTGGCTCACCTATGAATCAGCATGTACAGTGACACTGAGCCTCTTTGTTATTGGCCTGCTGCTAGAGGTTATCCATTTATAGTGGCCCCTGAGGTCTACAAAAGCGAAAGATAAATAGCCCAGAGGGATTCCCATCAAGGGATGGGCGAATGATCATCCTGTTCAGGCAGAGAGAGAGGGCGATAGAAGGCAGAAAGAAAAGGAGATTTATGTATTGTCTGTTAGATCTTTTTCTGACCTTGTTAAGATGCTGAGATCCGGAAGTGAAATAAGACTTCACAGTAGCTTCTTTTGAATGGTGATGTGTCACTGGAATGAGTCATCGTCTTGCTTACGGTCACCTTTATAAATATTTGATCTGTATCTAGACTATAACTCACACCCCGCCACTCATAGGAATTACGCATTATGCAGTGCCACATGACAGTGGTCAGCTGTTGCTGCTGCACAGCCTACTCTATCTGTGTGTGCATGTTTGTTTTCATACATTTTTAGGACAAAAATGTCCTGAAAATATTGGAAAACCAGAGACAACAGGGCTAACCCACAGTGGTAGGATAAACAATATGGTCATGACTTTGCAAAGCCCTTTTTACAAAAGTTAATTTTTAAAACTAACATTGTTAGACTTATACTTTATGAAATTTGTGGAACTATGCCATATTTCGGTTTGTCCTCTGTAAAGGATGTTATTTGCACTTAGAAAATCAATAAAACATGTCATTTGACCAAGGGTATTCAAACTTTTGCATACGACTGTAACAAAGTAGGATGTATGTATGTATGTATGTATGTTCAGACGTTGTATATTAACAAGTGTGTGTACGTGTGTTTGCCTCAGTGTAAGCTCCAGCAGCAGGCGTGTCTCATGGGGAAGGAGCTGAGTGTGAAGTGCACTGGTCCCTGCCCATGTTCCCCAACAGCTGCGCCTAGCACAGAGACAGACAGCAAACATGGTATGCAGCGGCCTCAGTCAACAACGACCCACAGCTACTTCTACTGCTTCCTATATCACTGCATTACTGTAACACGTAAACACTTGTAATTCATTCATTATTGCACCTGCAGGGATAGCTTTTTATTGCTGAGGCTGCCAGCTGACTCTGCTGCAGGTCAGATGTTTGCAGGAGCGGCCCATCACAGTGCTGTTTCACTGAACTCACAGGACAGATTTACTTAATTGCTTCCCTAAAGCCTAATTTACATAAGTCATGGTGCGCAGGGACTCCTATCTAGTCCAAATGCACGTGGTTTACAAATGAAATTGACCTACTTTGCAAAAGAAATAAATGGAAAAATGCTGGAAATATATAGGGATACATATTACATATATAGTGTTAGGGATGCACTGATTCAGTACACTGACTACACTGAATGGGTATTGACACTGACCTTATTAAATGGATTGAGTATTGGTCAGCCATGACTGATCTTAATTCTGTACTGTTTTTTTTCTACATGTTTGTTATAAAATTGTAACTGCCGGGCACGTGCCCAGACAAGACACCAAGGGGTGCTTGAGCTCCGACCCAACAGTGCCCTCTATGTATAATAATTCTGTTTTTTATGGCCTCTGCCACTGTTCAAGATCCGTTTCAGTGAGGAACATTTGGCTTGTCCTGCAAATAGAACTAGTGGGTTCCATGAGCTTCAACTGGCCTCTTAAGCAGATTTTGATCTGATCTGTCACATATGTGTGCATCACCACAGTGTTGGAAAATAAGAAACCTAATAAGACACATGACATTCCAGAATGGGGCCAAGAAGCAGACTGCTTAAAGAAAGTTATAACTAACTCACCTGTTTCTAACTGATAGATATCACAGTAGTTAACACCATTGCCCTATATGCTGAAGCTCCCCTTTTTGGCAGAAACGTAAATATTTTAAGCTGTATTGGAAAACACTCCTAACACTATATTTGCCATGCCCTGAAACATGATTAGACTGTCTCCACCGTGCACTCAATTTGCATCAGGCCTGAAAAGTGCATTATCCTACTTTATCATACGCTTGTTTCTTATCATGTGTATTTAGTTGTTTTTTATTCTTTTATAGATAACAAGTGATGTGTAGTTACAGGCTTTGTGTCCTTACACATAGAAGAATAATCCCCACTTACATACAGTGATATATTTTAAAATATTGGTATTGGCAGAGAAAAAGTATTATCAGTGCATTCCTAATTTACTGTTATATATTGTGACTTCAGTATCATTGTTTCAGACCAAGAAAGAAACAGGGTTATATGCAATGCGAGATGTGAGATTGTACGCAGCCCATTATCGTAAAAAACATACATGACATATTGATGATAAAGAATACTTCTGTTTAGAGATAGCCTCAGGGCATTTTTCTCCTCTGACATTCCCCTGGGAGCTTACAGTTCTCATGGGTTTTATTGATTTATCAGCAGTACATTGTTTATCCCCCCCATCTCTCTCTCTCTTTCTCTCTCTCTCTCTCTCGCTCTCTCTCTCTTTTTCTCTTTTTTCTGGGACATTATTTTGCCCTTGATACACTGTGTGTGGGGTGCCCATAGGCACTGCTGCTTATTTCAGGGGGCCAATCAGAAGTTTTTTCACATTTTGACTCTGACTCTGCCCCTACCCAATCTACTTTCCTCTCTACACCTGACTTCTTTCTTGTTTTTTTCTCCCTCTTTCCTCTTTACATTCTGACCCCTCTCTCTGTATGTCTTCTTCTTTCTCTGTGTGCCCCACAGAGAGCTGCACGGGCCAGGACCTGGCAGATTTGGGGGATCGCCTGCGGGACTGGTTCCAGCTGCTCCAGGGCAACGCCAAGCAGAACAGCACGAGCAAGCCCACAGCCAGCTCTGCATCAAGTGAGGCCCCACAGCTCTGGGCTGTCTGCTCAGCCAGCTCTTTCATGCTGAACAATGTCACACCAATGGGCTTTTGCACAGACTGCCTAAGCCCACAATTCACTGATGAAAAGCATACAACACAATTAGCATCTTATGTCAGGAACATGCGTACAAATTCAGACTGTTTGCAAAGCATATAAATCATTATGATTGCTCCAAACCCAGTTGCATAGGTTGAATAGTATTTTAATCATCGTCTTGTTTCAGCTGTGTTACTTTGAATATACCAATCACAAATAACGTTGTCAGTCAAAACAGCTTAAGTTTAATTGTTTTCTCCATTTAGTTTTGGACCGCACTCTTGTGGCAACCTGTAAGGACTCCATCGGATGGATGTTCTCAAAGCTGGACACTAACAGTGACCTGTATCTGGACCAGGCTGAGCTAGCCGCTATTAACTTGGACAAGTATGAAGTGTGCATCCGGCCTTTCTTCAACTCCTGTGATTCCTATCGTGATGGCAAGGTGTCCACAGCTGAGTGGTGCTTGTGCTTCTGGAGAGAAAGTAAGTTTTACTTCCAATTTACAGCACATAAACTGCAGTTTAAGGGGTTATATTCAGTAATGTTTAACTAGACTTATACAGCATACTGTTTAGTAAGTTATGAGCTACATTTACAAAATGGACTGAGCTACAGTGGAACTTTTTGGAGCTAATTTTAACTGAGCCAGTAAGTGCCAGGTTGCCTGCGCGGCTCTTGGCCCAGCTAGTGAGGGGCATGGCCCACACTGTGTTCAGCTCAACTCTGTGAGGGCGACAGAAGGGGGACACATGGCAGGGAAGCAGCGCCAGTACTGCTTAGTGCTCTCATGGAGATACAACCCACTTGCTTTTAAGGTTGAGCAACTAATTATATTTGAGGAACATATCTGAATTCCAGCAAATGTTTTGAAAACTCAAACACATTAGTGTACTTCAAAGCCTTATAATGAATTTTTGAATATAGTATGTTCAAAGCAACCACAGGATATGTTCTTCAGACTTCCCTTTTACATATCAGCATTACGCAGAAAAATACAGCATTGATGTGCTTCAGTAAATTCATTCATTTTTACATGACCTCAAAGCTCAAATTCCTTTTTCTAATACACGTAATGATTTATGAGCCAGTAAAAGTAGTTTTAAAACCATGTAATGCAAACATAGCTCATTGGACTATGACTAACTAACAGCTTGATCTTTAATTCTCCAAGAAAGTTTTTATTTTTGTGATGACATGCATTTCTCAATACCAAAAAAAGTTGGGACAGTATATGAGATATATATAAGATTAAAAAAAGAATTTTTGACCTTTTCTTTTGAACAAAAAGAGAACAAATACAGGATATCTAATTTTTAATCTTATCAACTTGATTGCTTTTTGCAAATACACCTTCTAAATTTGATGTCTGCAACTAAAAAAGTTTGGTCAGATGCAAGTTAAGACTATAAA
Organism: Piaractus mesopotamicus; assembly: GCA_023558415.1. Taxonomy (NCBI): domain Eukaryota; kingdom Metazoa; phylum Chordata; class Actinopteri; order Characiformes; family Serrasalmidae; genus Piaractus; species Piaractus mesopotamicus. The sequence continues at coordinate 49,342 of JAILXH010187017.1, read as the reverse complement.
GGCTGTAAAATGTTCAAAAGACATCTTGGCTATAACATGCTTGGGTATAAAAGAAGCAGTCCTAGTCCTTTATGAGTGAGGATGGGTGAGGCTCGCAACTTTGCCAAAAATGCATCAGGGAATAATCCAGTGCTTTAAAAACAATGTTCTGTCACAAGCAATTGCAAAGATTTTAGGTATTTGTCCCTCTACTGTACATAATATCATCCGAAGATTCAGGAAATCTTAAGAAATCACTGTGCGGAAAGGGCAAGGCTGAAAACCACAACTGAATGCCCATGGCCTTCGACACTGCAGGCACCACAACATTAAAAACCAGCATGCTTGATATCACCATATGGGCTTAGGAGTGCCCGTGGCAGTAACTTGCACATCTATGAAGGCATCATTAACACTGAAAGATATATACTCACTTTGGAACAACATGCTGCCTTCTAGATGGCATCTTTTTCAAGGACGTCCATGTTTATTCCAACATGACAAGGGCAAAACACATTCTGCAACGTGCAGCATTATGAAGTGCAAAATACAATAGGGAAAGCCCCTTATGGTTGCTTTTTTAAATCTGAATCAATCCGTGTTTTCAGTCCCCAAATGATTATTAAGTGTTGATAAAAGATAAGGTGACATAACACAGTGATAAACACGCTCCTGTCTCAGCTAACAATAAAGACGAAGTACTGAGAGCAACAAACCATCTATCTGCAAAGAGTCGTAAAGTTTCAAAGTTGGGTTTATCTCTTACATTGACAGAACTCATTCAGTCTGCACTGGATTAGGCTTAATTGGTTTTCTAAATATAATCAAACACTGAGAGAGGAATTGAAGCATATGAGGGATGTTTGGATTACAGTAATCCGAAGCTTTCATCTCCTTCAAACACACTCTGGTTAGAGAGCGAGGGATGAGGGGAGAGAGAGAGACACGCTCAGCGTTGACCTTGCCTGGTTTGTGGTGCGCAGGGAGAGCGATTTAATTTGTTTAAGCAGAGGAAAAAGAGCCATCCGTCTGTTTCTACTGCCCATGTGTTGTGTTTCTGAGGGAAACTGTACTCACTGAAGATTACAGAGGCGTGTGTGACAGAGGATTTGTAAGTGTAAAGCGTGTGGGTGGTGTTTTGTTCAGTGATTTATTTTGTATGCATTAAAGTTTGTGAGCAATGCATTATATATATTTTTACCACCACATGGGTCATATGCCTTTGGTGTATGAGTGTGTATAGTCTGCAGTAAATGAGCAGCACTTTTAATAGGTTTCTTTTCCTCTGTGTGTCTGTGTGGGCACGCCTGTGCCATGGAGCAGGCATATGTTCCGCCCTGCAACGCAAGAACGGCACAGAGCAAAATCTCAGCACCACACTCACACATTTATACCACACACACACACACACACACACACACTAGACCAGCTTTGCTCTTGTTTTATGTGATTCTGGCCAAGCACTCTCATCTCTCCCGGGGAGGACGCAGTTGCTTTTGGCCTGTCACACTTTGTCTTTCCCTAGTATTCTCTCCGGCGGAGGAGAAGTGGCCATCACAGGGCAAAAACAACATCACTGTTGGTTGTTGACAGCCTGCTCAGCCTGGAACATTTTGGGACTCGAACCTGTCTGCAAGCCAGGCAGAAACTCGTTGCATGTTTAAGACCTGTCCCGTGTAGTCCTTGCATGTGCTCTGAATATTTGGCTTTTAATGCTGGGTGGGCTATCTAAGAATTTTACCGTTTTGTAAATAACTCATTTATTTAAAAGGTGATCTTAAAGAAAGTTTTCAGTGGAACAGCATTAATACTAGAAATTAGTAGCAACTAGCAAAAGTTTTTCACAAAATATTACATTTTTCTGTTTTATGACTTTTAATGCATTTGTTCTAAAACAGAATTTTTGCTATACATGCATATAATTAAGCATAAGATATAGTATGTGACTGTATCACCATGTATTTTGTGTTTTACCATTTTATACGTTTCCATTAATAGAATATTATGACCTATCAATTTCTTTGTGAAACGGAATGTGTTGGAGCATGACCTGATAGAGCGGCTGCCGTGGGAGTTGCATGGCATAATGCTGGTTTGATCAGGGGCTGCTGGAGGAGCTGAGCGTTTGGCTGGAGGAGATTAGCACTGCTTCCTTCTAATGCTCTGATTGTTTTGCTCCTCAGAGCCTCCCTGCCTGGCTGAGCTAGAGAGGATCCAAATGCAGGAGGGAGCCAAGAAGAAGCTGGGTATGTATGAATGCTTGAGCTGTGTGTGGAGGGGGTGCAAACCCTTGAGAGCAGGAACCAGGTGGAGGGAGGGCAGTGAGCTCAAGTTAAAATGTACAGTAGAGAATCAAAACCAAGCAACGATCCTTAGACAACAAATACTAAAGAGAGTAGGGTAGAAAAAAAACACTATCATGAAACCCTGTGATACTTTGACTTGAAGGGTGTGATTAACCTGTATTGATTTCAGAAAGTTTTAATCAGTTATAATCAATAATGATAGGTAATTTGTGTATTTTTTTGCCAAAGTTTGAAACTCCAAAAAAGACACTTGACATATTGTTTTATTATCTGTTTTCTATTACTCTGAAAATAGTTCCTCCAGTCACATTTGTGTATTCATTGCATTTTTACAAATATTCTTTAAATTACATATCCAGAAATAATCAAAACATTGTGAGCTCAAGAGATTTACACCCATACTAAAGAGTAAAATAGTACAATGAACACAAAGAAAATACACAAGAAAAAAAATAAGAAGAGAGTGAGCAAGAGTTATAAACAGAAACAAAGGGTTGCAGAGAGACAAAGTGAGGTAAAAGTCAGGTGAAAGATGCGCTGATCAAACATCAGAGGTGGTGCTGGAGGAGTTTCATTAAGCAGATGACAAGCACGAGGCTGGGATTAGCTGCTAATCAGGCGTGAGGATTAGAGTAGAGCAGAGCTGGCTGTTGGCCGTGGGCATCGCTGTATGTTTGGCTCCGCCGCCTGCAGCACTCTCCAAGGACATGCTGCAGATGCAGCGGCCAACCAGAGCCAGCCAAACGTGCACATGCCCCCTGATGCCTTGCCACAAGCTGCCGTAATCGCCATAGCGCAGAACCGTTGCTTTCTGAAACACAAATGATTCTTTGGCATGACCTTCAAAACCACCTCTGAATGCTTGGTGACATTGCATTGATGTTTTTTCCTATGTATTCATATAGGCAGTGAGAATAGCACTTTATCACTGTATGCAGAGCCATTACATATAGTAATGAGATCCAAAGCCCTTTTCAAGGTTGTTCCTCACAGGCTGAAATGAAGGCTGTCATTCGGCTCCACTGCATGACTTATTGCGGGCAGTATGCAGACCGCTTTGCAATCTCACCCTTGGTGCAATGCTCATTTGGTACTTCTGATTCATGCAGGACATGAAATCGAATGTAAAACATGCATGTGAACTGAAAGCGTGTGCGTTTGTCATGATAGGTACATTCATTCCCAGCTGTGATGAGGACGGCTATTACAGGAAGCTGCAGTGCGACCAAAGTAGGGGGGAGTGCTGGTGTGTAGACCAGCATGGAGGAGAGCTAATGGGCTCCAGAATCCATGGCAACCCTGACTGCGGTAAGTGCACAGACACACAAACACACTTCTGCGCACACACGCAGATAGACAGACGCACACACACGCTCAGGAAGGACAAGGCCCCCTTTGTCACGAGGGCTTAGATCCACAAAAACATCAGTCACCCCTCTGACAGAGGACCAAGTGTTACATTCATTAGGCCAGGTTCATTTCCATTCCAAAAGAGCAGTTGTCTCACTGAAATAAAGGTCTGCAAGATTAATTACTATTGGCTGTGCCGGACCTGCAGGTGATAAGAACAAATCCCGACTGGACTTAAAATAGCCATTAAAAAGACCAATGTCAAAGCCAAAGCGCTTGTTTGTTGTACCCAAGCATGCATTTGAGGTAGCATTTAGCTTTAATTATGAGTAAATTGCTTGTTTTGCCTCCATGGAAGTTACATATCTATAGTGTAGTGTTTTGAGCTACTTTCTGACTCTCAACGTTTCTCTTTGAATGCCAAAGCAACAAAGCTATATTGTCCCAGAGGAAAACTGTATTGCTCAAATGTTGATCTTTGATGCCACAGTGATTTCCTGAAATTCATAAAGAGAAATAAGATTAGACAAAAAGACTATACTTCTGGTACCGATAAAAAATATAGTTATTCACAGCATCAACACTGAGAAGGTTCCAAGTCTTTGATGAAAAATAGTTGCGCTCATATTGAGATTGCTGTCATAAGTCAGTTGCAGGTAGACATGAGCAGTTATCCTGGTTACTCTGCACACAATTTGTGGTTTTATTGAGATCTAAAAATCAAAAGGAGACACATGCGAGATTAGTAGGGCCTTTTACTCAGGAGAAGTATCTGAGCAGTAGGAGACTTCAGCAAAAGGCTTATTTGTCTTTCTGTCTAATCTCACTGTTGTCTAGGATGAACTACAGAGACTAAGGAGATCTCTATTTATTTTTCTTTCCCATGGGGTTTGCCATAATCCAAGTAATCTAATTCACAGTTAGCAGTTGCTTTGCTGTAAATCACTCATTTTTAGTTCATGGGAGTTTTATATTCATACCATAGCATGAGACTTTTCTCTTTTTATGCTTGAAAGCCAAAGCAACACAGCTTATTTGTTATTTATCATAACCCAACTTTTCAGAATTTTCATTTAGCCTTTATCAAAAGGAAAATGCTAAGTTTTTAGTTGCTTTCCTGTCATTGTATATAAAAATGAACCCATGTTCGTATGGGATGTGGATTGCAACCAACTCTTTTCAAGAAATTCTCTGTAAGTTTTCGGTCTGGTCATTCTTGCTTTTTTTTCTGTTTCCAGATGAGCTGGCTGGCTACTCAGGTGATTTCGGCAGTGCGGTGGGCTGGGAGGACGAAGAGGAGAAAGAAACAGAAGACAACGGCGAGGAGGCTGAAGAAGAGGAGGGGGAGGTGGGGGAAGTGGATGATGGTGGATACATCTGGTAGACCAAAACAAAATGGCTGCCTGGTCAAATATAGCTTTCCTCTGACCGCTGGTTCAGAGACAGCTCCATCTCTTGCTGACACAAAATGGTGGAACCTGGAGGGTTGGACATCTTTATACTGCACTCCAAACAGCATTGACTTGGGGGGAGGGGTGGCTGGGTAGTGATAGCTGTAGTGACATTATGGGTTTGGGAAAGAGTTCCAATAATGGTCCTATAAATACTTGGGAAACATCTTTTTTTCTTTGTCATATGTGCAAGAGTACTCCTGGTAAAACATCTATAGCATCAGCGATCACAAGCTCAAATCTAGAAGCTTGATAAATGGACAGATTTTTTCTTTTTAGATAAACTGGAGCTTTTTTCCATGCTGTACAGTGTGCTTCACCTCATCCGTGACGTTGGACATGTTATGCAAGAAGCATAATAAATAAATACACACATTTACCACTAGACATTTGGAAATGGTACATTTTAGCCTCAAGAGTTTTCCGGTAGCCTACATATTCATGTGATAAAACTGCAAGTGAAATGAGGTGGGCTATTACAAGCCTAATACATTACGTCTGATTCTTTGGATTTTCCATTTGTCATCAGTGTGTTCCATTAAGACCAACATTAGGTGGGGTCTGGTCACTTCAAACCATCTGTATGATAATTTCTTGGCCTTTGAAGTGCACATCAATTACAGGCTTAATTGTCCCCATGTAGCTACGCTGGTTAGAGCACAGCAGATAGAGCTCACTACAATGACAGCCAAAAGTTAGTGCCAAAATTACCCTGGAAGCTGCAGCCACATTTCTGCCGTCCTGGTAACCAACACATTATCTGGCCACCAACAGCCTCATCAATTCATAGTGCGGCACAAGAAATATTTTCTTACTTGTAAGTGGTCATTTTCATGTTATTCAGCTTGCATTCATTTAGTAATTGGGGAAACGTCATAATGTGTTTTGTTAGTCACTGCAGATTTAAGGCCTGTGAGAAGAGTTAAGTGGACACTATTGCCTTATTTTCTCCCTAATACATTTCTATCATAACATAGTTATTTGCAAGAACCATTTTTCAAGGCATTCTGGTATACTTTATCAACTATAAGTCCTACTGAAACTGGATATGCTAAAGCATTACATTTATCATATAAACATGTCCTTGTTCTCTTCTAGAAAATGGAGTCATCAATCTTTTAAAACACGTTTTCCAGTCTCAGATTTCTGCCATAATGGAATCTGCTTAAACAAAAGTAGTTTAAGCTGAAATGATTTACCTCTGAGGCAACAGCATGTCACTATGAATACATGTATGAATAGTAGTGTGGAGAATAAGATTTGCAACCTGACAGTACTCCCCCCGCAGACACCCAGAGGCATCAGTCTGTCTTTATATCTATCTGCTAATCAGATCCTCTCATCATCCATGGTGAAATATGATTCTATGTAATGTTACTAGGTGTAAATATTTTTGCTGCAAGGGTTTATAGTCTTGGTTTACAGTGGAAAAAATGATACATTCATATGCCATACACTTGCAGTAAGACATTTTTAGTATAAACGCTGTTTCTGGGATAAAATGTCTTTATAGATTTTCAGGATGACTATGGTGTTAGCTCGTTTAGCAAGAAATCATCATGCCCGAGTGATTTCACGCATACAAAAATACCTGAGCCATTTGCAATAAACACGGTGCACTTATGCTCGCCCACTGAAACAATGATGCCATACTCAGACATGCCTCGTGAAAACACAGCTCTGAAGAATGCTTTTCTTGGTCTCTGCTCACCACGAAGGACATTAGCGTTGCATGTATTACTTCATATGCAGAGCTCAAGTAAATATGAATTATAGATTGTATCTGGTACGGTAATACATTCAGATGGACCCAGGCTGGAAGCTCTAAATAGGACTGCGAGTATGCATCTCATTCAATGCCATTTTTATCTCAGAAATAAACACATTCAGCAAATAAACAGCAGATAATTTCATTGTCAAATACAGGTTATTTTCAGTAAGAACAAGTGATAAGGTATTAGTTTCAATGAAATGAAAGCTTAATCTTTATCCATATCACTGTAGCCTGACTGTGAGGATATAAATGTTTTTATGATGTCTTACTCAACAGTGTATAGGAGTGTGCCACCTGATGCTCTTCAATGTGGATTAGCCAGCATATGATTGCATAGCATTGACTATAAACACCATCATTGTAAATACTTGGATTATACAGATAAAGTGTATTTGCCCTGGCAGTTGCATTATATTTGCATTTAGTTGCATGTTTTTTTGTCCAAATGTCTTTTTTTGCCTCAGTATGATTATGATTAAAGGCATTCGGCCCAAGTACTGTATTCTCTCAGACTCTTCATCATTCACTGTGCCTAAGCTTGAATCCAGGCAATGCTGAATGGCATGGAGGAAACACAATTTAGCCATAACTCTCCCTGACTAATGGCTATTAGCTAGACAGACGTCAGAACTGGCAATGAACAATATTTATTGAGAAAATTGGTGAGGGGT
>JAILXH010187017.1:29432-41427 GCA_023558415.1 Piaractus mesopotamicus | reverse complement strand
AAAAAAAATCAAGAAGAAAATGAGAAAAATTGAAAAAAAAAAACTTTTAATGAGGCATTGTTACAATGTGAGGACACATGAAACAGTGAATATGTGCGTGGAGAAATGTTTCCACTTTACAGACTTTAATTTGATTTCCGGTCAAGACTATGAAAGGCCCAGTTAGCTAGACACAGACCTTGTCTGGAATACATGGACCAGTAAAAGTGAGTCATCCACGACAGCAGTAATCAATGTTTTTCTTCAATCAGAGAGAAATGCCTATGGCAGCACAGCAGCATGTCTTTTCAATCTGGCTTTATTTCTACTTTAAACAGGCTTTCCCCATATTCACTTACTTTCATTCAAATGGCCACACTATCTCCTAAGGCAGAAGTAATATATGAGAATGATGTGCATGAAGAAGCACATCTCTTAGGCACTTGCACTTTAAATTCTCCGATGTTCAGCACCTATTTCATGGCTGATTTGATATCAACCAAGTGAAGCACTATGTTACAAGAAGAAACAAAAGTATTTTAGGGGGCCAAAAATTTTAAAAAGCTTTTCATATAGTTGTCATATAGCTGCAACTTAATTCACTGCGTCACACCTGTAACTCACACATTACTGGCTAACTGCTAGTCACATGGTTGACTTTTAAAGATTCCTAGTTACAAAGAACTTCAGAGTCTTTAGTTATAAAGCAAAAGTCAACTTCATATTCCTTTGAATGTAACACTGAAACAGTACACTTAATTTGGGAATGTAATGTTATAACTATTCCTTGATACAATCTACATAGATTTTTCCTTTCTTATCAGAACAGAATTGTTAGGAATTAGTCTCTTTACTGATCTGTCATCATCACTTTCAGTACCTATGGACAACAATCAAAACGTCCCCAAAATATCCTTTGTTTACTTAAAGCTATACAGAATAAGTTGGACATCAACAGACTTTTCTATTTTTTACAGTAGACTGAACCGTCAGCACTCAAAGGTGGAGCAGTCTGTCTGTGAATGCTGTGGAGGGAATGTAATAATAGGCAAATAGTAGGGAAGGTGAACATTTGCACTGTCTATATGAATAAAAAGGAAATATTCACAGCTTACTCTGTGGAATCTGAAGTCTCCACACTCTCCTAACCTCATCCTCTACACTATCCAAAACCTGAAACACAGAAGCGTCTCCTGTCTGGGCAAAGCGATCCAGTAGTGGCTCCAAAACAGAAAGAGGGATGCTGAAGTTTAAGTGAGGATATGAAACCTTTGCTGCAAAGTCTCTTGTATTGCTGGACACGATACCTGCACAAAAGCAAACAAGAGAGATATGACTGCATACAGGCAGACAAACAGACATATAAAAAAAATAATAATAAAGCAAAAATAAATAAATAAATTGACCTGTTTAAATCTTATGGGCAAAGACAAAAACGGAATGCTTTTTCTAGACTTTACCTTTTTTCCCAAATTTCATACTGGTTAAATGATGCCCCCTACTGAGTAAAGTCAGACAATACTGCACATCTGAAGTCATATACCTAGCACACATGTTGACAGTTAAAATGCTGGCATGGATTAAAACTTAGCATAATATACTCAATAATATGCTGAACATGCTAAGATTCTTAGAGTGTTTTACAGTCATGTAATGGACCTATTTATGCTGCATGGATTGATCAGAAGATAATTTGAAACGTTGTAAGTTACCTAGCAACTCCCCAGTGCTGGCACGGATAACAGCACCACCACTGGCTCCACACTGCACTGCACATGTGGTTTGAAGCATCACTGGCTTGTTTTTCTGGGTGATGACTCTGGAAAGGATCCCTGAGGTCACTGAGGGACCACAGGTTTTACCTAATGCTCCATAACCCAACACAACCACATCTTCACCTATAAACAGGCAGAAATAAGCAGATATTTTATGCTTAACAGCACTGCACAATGTAACGTTACTTTGGTAGATGCTAATTAAACAGTTTTGTTTAATTAAACAATATTGTTATGAAAAAAATAACTTGGATGTATTACATTTAACAACGGCCTGTCCTTTACAAGTGTCGTGTTACAGTTACAAAGGTTTTACAAATTTAGGCTTCAAAGACAAGCTGGTGCAGGATTGTAAACCAAAGAACTAGCCTATGAAAATTATCATTTCAAAATCAGAGCGCACCCTTTGTATCAGTTTGCCTGCAATGCTTTACATAAATTATGCAAGTTTACCCAGGTGATATCTTGTAGCTAATTGTGGCACCACAACATCTGAGTAGGGCTCCTGAAGCTGCACCACAGCTACATCATATGGAGAAGACACCTTTGAAGAGTAGAGTACCCGACCGGTCACTGTCAGAAACCTGAGGAAAGACAATCATATCACACTGTGAAGATATGGTGCTGCTTAAAATTGTATTTTTCATGCCACAAAGTTGTTCCAATAGAAAGGATGCATGGGATTACCTTTCTCTGGCATTGACTCTGACTTGTAGAAATGTTTTCCCACTGACCACATGTCTGCAGGTTAAAACTATATTTGAGTTTAGGAGTATTCCAGAACCCCACAGCTGGCCACTTTCAACCACAGCCACCATGGGGTACTTTTCATTGGCTGGCTTTTGATTTGCATTGGATGAGACTTGAGGAATGTCCATGAATGCTGAGATTTCTCTCAGTGACTGATGAGAAGTTACAGCCTGTAGTATGTTTTTCAAAATTAAGTGGAAAGAACACACTAATGCCAAGCCAATCCATTCATTCGACTTCCAACACAGCGGTGAAGTGATAAGACCTACAAGATGCGGTGTGTCTCCATTACTGACAAATAGGCCTCCTCCTTCGGTGCCAGGCAGACAGCGGGCGTCAGTCAAGATCAATGCATTCTCCTCCCCTGCCAAATTACTCACAATGCCTTTGCTAAGGGTACTCATGAAGAGATCTGGACAGAAGGAACCAAATGGAGAGCCACATGCAAGGACAGAATGGCCCTTTATAAGGGATGTGCTCTTTACCCAAGGTACAGTATCACCTTGGGTACCTGTGGCCAGGCCAGGCATTCTGAGGACTGCAAACCAACTTAAAAAAATGGAGTCGAAGAGAATTTCAGCGTCCTCGTCACCACTATAGAAGTTCCACTTTTCTGCTTCAATGAATATCGACTGAAAAGCCTTCTGAAACTCCATGCAGTTCACCATCATTAGAAGCTCAGCATTTTGGGGTTGCCTTTGGTGTCCATTCGTTATGCTCAGCTTGCTTGTGCCTTCGTCTGCTGTCAAATCTGCATGATATATGGAAACTTGCATATTGTTACTGAAGTTATTAGCATGCAGCACTGTTAGGTTTGGGCTTATGTATTCTTTGTCGATTAAGAAAGGAGAAAACAGCAGACCGCTGCACAGCACAATTCCAGACTGCTCGTTCAAAATGACTCCGCTACAGCTCAGTGGATTTCGCTGCTTCGGACTGCAGCTGCTCTCTGAAACAGTGACAACACAGCAAGTCCGCTCCACCGACATTTTTTCACTTGTAAACACCGCGCTCTCCACAGGAATTCCAGACAATACCGATTCTGAGGTCTATTCTGCCTCTGTTGTAGTTTAAGTCTATTGTGCTGGTCTCGTTAGAGCAGTTCTGCTTCAGTACTAACATGGTGAGCTGAACTTTAACCCCAGTGACAGTGACATGCTAGAGCAGCTATTAGTCTGAAATGACTGAACACAACCCGCCATTACAAACCCCAAAACACCCGCGGACAGCAGCAAAAGACCCAGCAGGCGACATTCAGCACTCAAAGGCTTCAGCAGATTCGGTTTAGACTTCAGAACAGATTTAGACTGATCCGTGTTTTGGACAGAGACGACACTCTTCAGGCGTTGTTGTCACTGGTTTAGAAAGCGCGTCATAGTGTAGCTTGTATCCCATTGGCTTCCCGATATGACCTTCTAGTATCACGTTTATTCATTGGACCAGAGCAGAGAGTGACCAAGAAAAGGCAAACTACGTTAATGTGCGAAATTAAAACGTTTTCAACAAGAGAACAAATTTAATTCTTTTTTAAATCTTTCTGCCAAATGTGTTATATTTCTTCCTACTGAAACATGTATGTCGTGTCTTTGTTTCATGGCTTTATTGATTTTATTATTGTTATATTGTTTATATATATATAAATTATAAAGAAGTAGATAAAGACTTAATTATGCAAATTGTTAATACACTGGGCAGCCCGCACACGCACGCGCGCGCACACACACACACACACACACACAGAGAGAGAGAGAGAGAGAGAGAGAACATGTAGAGTGGATTCAAGTGTAATGGATAAGTTTCTTAAAGTGTCCCCTATGGCCTTATGTGCCATAATATATAAATCTGCCCTGCAATTACTTTCAATACACTGTGTTTTAATTTATTTACATTTTAATGCCAGTGAATTAGTGTAGAGGTATTGTACATGAAAAAAAATTATAAAATTACATGGGATCTCGTTTTGCTGTTCCTTTCGCAAAGTTGAATTCTTTAAGCCTTACAGTTATGCAAACCCATTATGTAAATGAACACACTGACAATCAGAAAAAAGCATTTTTTTTCCCCTCTTTATATCGCTCAGAAAAACACAGAGAGTTACTCATGCAGGGCCATGCATATCGGACAGTGTGTTTTATGGTAAATTAAATAAAAACACCGGCCAGTTTATTGCCACACACCACCATGACACTTGGTCATCGCAATAAACAGAGTGTCCCCTATGACCTGACATCCCATAACATTTGAATCTGCCCTACAATTAATTTCCAATACACTTTATTTTAATTTATTTAATACAATACGCTGTAATGCAAAAAACTGGCAGAACAAAGAATAAAAACCATATAAGTAGAATCTAAAAGATATTTATTTTTGTCTCCACCAAAACATGCCATTAAAGTGGTGCCATTTGCAGCATAATTTTGAGTTTCAAGTGTAAGCAGTCAGAATCTTTTCACATATGTACATATACTGCATATGAAAAGTGACTTATTAATATGACATTCTGTGTATTGCACATGAGCTCTTTCTCTGGAAGTTGGTCTTTGTGCGTTTTATGTACTCTCGTATCATTACTGCATGTAAATAATGATAGTCAAAAAGTTCTCATTATTGCACAAATCAGGTAGTTTAACACTGAAAAACAAGCCAGGGTGGGGGAGATGGGGGCGCGCTGCATAAATTAAACTGCTGTACATACAATAATGCTGCCTTTAAAATATAAAAATGTAAACTACATTTAAAGGTCAAATAACAAAGCTTAAGTTTCAGTGTTAAACCTACACTAAGTGTTTATTTAAGCATGAATACAGCCTCATATGTCCACAGGTAAGAGACAGAGCTGCTTCTTGTGAAGGAGTGAAAGACCAAAGTGATGCTACCATACTAACACACCACCAGCATTAAGGCACAGAGGTGATAAACTGTTGATAAAGTTAAATATATATGTAAGGCTATTTATTGCACTTCTTTCCACCGAAGCTTTTCCATGCATATGACATGGATATCGCATGGCACAATTAATAATCATCTAGTCCCAAATGATAACACTGTTGCAAATAGATGAACATTAAGGCACACTACTGTACTTCTATGGCAGGCTATGTAACAGGCATTAAAGCTAAAAGCATAAAAAGTCCTTAATGAGAATTATTTTGTTGTCTTCTCAAAATGATCCTGCTCTGTGAAATGCTATCATATTTGCTACATTGCTTCATTTCTTGTATACAGAAGTGGAAACTACACAAGTCTGCATGCAAATTTCTCTCATCACCACTAACTTTATGTGATAATTGACATTCTTGCAGTCTTAAGAGGAGAATATATTTAAGGCTCAGATCAAAAGCATTCATCACTAACATAACATTCACTTTTCATTGTGTTAAAATGGTTTGTACTCCTGAGTCAAAACATTTAATAAATAGGGGGAAGTGGATTTGGGGTATTAAACTGTTCAGTAACACTGATTCTTTTAACTAGTCGATGTATTGAGAAAGCCACCTGAAACCTTCCCCGTATCCTTGCCTCTTTAAAACGCTGCACATGAAAACTTCCATTGGCCTCAGGTTCAGTTCTTTCAGTGACACATTCCCCTAAGGCCAAACACAAAGACCGTTTAGAATTCTCACCAGTCGCTTCAAACAATTACAAACAGCAATTATTCATTTCAAATGCAAGTAAAGGATCTGATGCAAAAGGCAAGCTGGTTTTAGACACTACAGCAACAGAAAGAAAAACAGAGATAGAACTATCACAACTAAACTGTAAAAAACACACGCTTACTGGGCTCATGCTGGGAAGCAATTCCCAACTACAGATTTAAATTAGTTTATCATGTTTAAGAATGTCATGGCTTATGAAATATTTATTTTGATTTATTACCTTTCCAGTCGTGTGTCCATACAGACCAAACATCGCCCTCAGTGCATCTTCACTAATTGCCTCCGGTCGATCAATTTTATTTCCCAGAATGAGGACTGGCACATTAGAGATCGTCTCATCAGTTAAAAGAGCCTATAATTCAAGAAAATATCAGCCGTTTGCAGTTTTCATACAAAGCAGGCTACTCGTCTTGATCTTGCCTTGAACTAAAAAGGAGGAAGAATTCAGTCACTTAGCAAATATTCAGCAGTTGAACATGTTGAATAGTTGTGTGAAACTAAAAGCAAAGAACATAAATCATTAAGAATGTAAAAAAAAAAAAATAAAAAAGTAAGTAATAAATAAGATCTTACATCTAGTTCAATTTTAGCCTCAAGTAAACGCTCATGGTCAGCACAATCCACAAGGTAGACTATTCCGTTAATGGCTGGTAAGTAATTTTTCCAAACTCTTCTTGCTGTAGTTGAAAAATGAATATACATTTGCAGAATGTCAGCGAAAAATGACCCCAGTGACCCCCACACAGTGAAAAGCTGTCCAATCATGCGGATAAGAAAAAACCCCATACTACACACTAGACACTGATTTTAAAGGGCGTCTTTAAAACAACATCCTTTATGAAGCTTATATTAAGCATGCAATACAGTAATTCAGTGTCTTATTAGCAGAGTGAAGGCCTCATTGCTGGATTTCTGTGTTTACCTTGTGCATGTCCACCCAGATCAAATGTTGTGAAAGTCATTCCCGCAATTGTCAACTCTTCTGAAGCTGATACAAATGACACGACACATTCACTATAGAGATTAAAGATTACAACATTTACAAAGTCTTTCACCACATATTGCCCTGCGGTTCCTGTCTGTGAGGCACCCAAAACTAATAAATACTTACTTGGATGAAGCGTTGGAACATGCTGTCCAAGTCTGTCATCTTTGAGCATATGCAGTAATGTTGTTTTTCCTGCATTGTCTAACCCAAGGAAAACAAGCTTCCCAGTCTTTTTGTACAGTCCTGAAAAAGAAAATGTATGTTTGCAGGCCCAACTTTTACTAAAGTGAATGAATCAGCACTATTATATATATTATATTATATTATATTATATTATATTATATACACACTGTCATTATTATCATTATTATAAAAGGTTTTTACAATTTTATTTCATTATTCATAGTGGTCATAATTATTGTTTGAGTACAGCTTTAAGTTTCTCTATCCACCTCTGGCCATATAATAGCACAATTCCAGTGGGAGAAAAGTCTCGCTGACACATCAGTGATGATACTTTACCTAATATGTGTAAAACACCACTGAATCCTCTGTAGATCCAATCCCATATGAAAGACATTCTGCTGCGCTTCTACGGCGAAACAATGTAAAACAAACAGATAAGCAGTGACTCAGTAATGAACAGTGTTTCAGTCAGTCCTAAGTCATCTTTATCAGGTTGAGCTCTTATCTAAGTTAGTATATCTGAAAAGTCTACAGTACGTTTTAAAATGTACAGTATATCATGAGCGCTGAAGGTCCTGATACGCGTAAACGTAATGTCACGTTAAGTTACCTTGGTGACAAAGCGCTTTAAGTAAATCTAACGTGTAAGCAAGCCGCTAACAGCACTTTCACAAAGCTGCTAAAACTTTCTGCATGACTGCTGGATTATGGTCCACAATGCTCACGTGATTCAGACTTTTTATTTTACAGGAAAAACGGCTCTAGTATTTTCGCGTGTCCTACACACAACTTTCACAACTATTTTTACGGACGGGTACTGACACTCGCTACTTGACACCATGCAACCATGGCATACAGACACATCTGTCACTCAAATGACAGAGACTTTCTGACCACGAAGCCATTATGAAATGTAAAAGGCCCACTGTTAAACTGCTGAGCTACATTTGGGCTGGGTCTGCACTGTGGTAACCTCCTCTAAACATTTCACACTGAACTATCAGATAGCAGGCGGTTCTGCTGAACGTCAACGAGCTGTTCGAGTAAACTAACTTAACGTCACACCGAGCAGTAAAAGTCAGTATCGTTAAAGAGAGTATTCGCCTCAACACCCCAGCTGTTCCTTTAAAAAGAAGAGAACTTGGCAGAATGTTGTGTTCAGGGGGACTCAAAGCTATCTTAGTTGTTTAACCTAACTAGTTAACTAACGTTACTTTTATAGCTAACTAAATTCTTTGGAAGTAACAGAAACACTCGTATTCCTCCATTTATCCTCTACTGGAAATGTCGTTACACCCCACAAGACATTCTGTTATTTTAAACACGTCGTAAACTATAGACTGTGGGGTAATTTCAAATTAAATGAAAAATTCTGAACTTTAAAAATCCTTTAACATAACTCACCTCTTTGGGTCGACCGTCAGCTTCTTCGTCGAAAATTGACGCTTCGAAGGAATTGCTGAGGTACTCAGTGTCCTTACCGTGTTTGCTATAACGAACTCCAGTAGGGATTGTGATCAACAGCACACAATCTCTAACTTACAGCTGCAGGTAAACAAAACGCTTGTACCGGACAGCCACGCATAGCAGCACTAGGGAGGGAGAAGCTGTGCACAGCGCCCTCCTGTGGTGGAGAGTTAAATTGCTGTGGAAAGCAGAAGAAGACTGTGTGGTTGAGCTGCTGCACCATCTGCAGTTCTGCTGCTGAAAAAACCATCACGTTCTACACACTTTCTTCAATGCCTGCAATGCAGGTTTCAAGTACTTCAATGAATTGCAATTGTAAAATGAAAATATTATATTAATTGTAAGAATAAAATACAAACAGAAAGAAAACAACAGAAAAATGTTATAACAGAAAAGACTTTATTAAAGCAACCATACAGTACCTGAGTTTGACCAGACTGTTGAGTTTTCTGTTACACAGTATACAGTATCTAATGACACCTTGATTAAATAATTGAAAAATAAATTTAGCAAGACATGTTAACTTCTCACGGCTATTACACGTTCTAGACCCTGTGAATTACCCATCTCTGCCTACACATACATACTCTAAATACATGAGATCAGACTGGTCCATGTTGTATTGTTCTTCCATCACTTCTCATAATAAAACCATTTGTCAACTGAAAAAGAAGACAGAAAAATAAGGTTAAGTAACTGCATTTAAAGCTGTCCAACATTTCTTTCTACTAGGAGGCAAAAAAGCTTTACTGAGAAATTAAAGATCCATGTATGCAAAATGTCATAAGCGAGCATTAGGTTATCTGCAGGCCAGAAGCTGCCTTTTGCCCCATTTTCAGCCTGCGCTTTTGAGGAATGCCGGAGACTCATTGGTTCAGAGATGCAGCACTACGTTCAGGACAAAAACAGCACTAGGCAACTAGTTTTAATACCTGAAAAACTTGCTATGCAAGAATAACAGGTTGTTTGGGAGGAAAACTATGTTAGTATAATCACCAAAAATGTGAAGACTCCTTTTATAAATGCATGTGCGAGTGAGGTTCTTAATGGTATAAACATCTTTCCTAGCTGGCAGTGATTTCTGCCAAAGGAGATGTTAGAATGCAGTGAAAGAGCAAAACAAAGAAAGCTAGCAAGAAGTAAGCAAGCAAGCAAACAATCAATTAAATACACACAATTAAAAAGGCCTGCATACCTGAGTCAGGAACGGATCCTGCATCTCCCAAGGGAGAAGTCTGGAAGTGTGAGAAAAAAAAAAACAGAAAAAGAATGAACCTTATGTGCAATCAAACCTGATACTAAGACTCAAAGTCTAAGGTAGTGCAATTGCCCAGACCAAAGCCTGAAAAAACATGTAGCTCTCTACAATTAACATCAATATCCTAGTTCACATTCAAAGAGTTTTATTGGCATGACTGTGTCAAGTACAGTATTGCAGAATTACAGTGGCAATAACTGACAACTATAATGACAATAATATTAATAACTAATTATAATAATTTGTATTATTCTAATTGTTAGCAAACCATGCATACAGTCATATGCAAAAGTTTAGGCGACCCTGGGAAAATGACGTTTTCCTGACTGAAAATAATAAATAATTTTGTTGAGTGAAAATAAGTACACATCTACAGACAACACACTTCTGCACATTTTAATGCAGAATGCTGCTTATTTGCTGAATTTAACATATTGGAACCATCTTTTTTAAGGGGATCAGTAGGATTGGAGTTAGGAGTGTTACCCACTGGATATCTCAGGCAGTGAGACATGTTACATATTTAGCAGCGAGGGGAGTTGTGTGCTGCTCTCCAGAAATACTGTCATTTTTCAACTTATGTTAGTTTTTCAAAATTTTGGATCACCTGTTTAAATTTGAGAAAACCATGTTTCTGGTTGAATTTTTCAGTTAGAAAGTGAAAAAGAGTGAAAAAGTGAAAAGAAAGTGCTTCTCTTTCTTAACCCCATCTGTCATACAGTGAACACACAGTCATTCCTCTCTAGTCAGTCAGGATTTTCTACAGTTACCTTTTTCTATGGTTAGACTGTGGCCACTGAGCCTGTACTTGGTCAGGATCTGTCTCTGACAGTCAGGAGATTCACTTAAAATTCAAAACCTGTTTAGAAGGCCTGACAGCATTTTAGTTTACGTCAAGTTTTAATTTCATTTGTCCAATGTTTCAAATTATTATTCTTACTGTTTCGATGATCTGAGTAATGTTTAGTTTATGCTGTAAAGCAGTGCTGGAGTGAGGCTACTGTATGTCAGCTGTTAGAGGGTTAGTAAGCCTCAGAAGCAGCTTTTTTCCATTGGCTCATCTTTGACATGAATCAAATTTACAGTCACAGCATTTTTAATATTTCACTGTGGAATATTTTCTTCCCTTTACTCCTTTTATTGCAAGCTCTGATCGAGACAACAGTGACACTGTTAGACATCTGTTAGAGAATTCAGACACCCTGTTCTTCAGGGACAGTGACTTCAAGTGACACAGCAGGTCTAGCTGAAAAAGACAGGCCTTGTATGCAGAATCATACTCCTGCACTTTGGACTTGAAATGATGCAATGACTTATGTTTACAATGCATAAAGTAAAGCCTGTCACCTTGACTTTAATTCAAAAGTAGGTTATTCGTAGAGAAATTTCTTGAACATTTGATATGTGTAGAATAAAGCTTCTGATTGTATACAGTCAGACTTTAAAGTCACGAAAGCTACTGGATACAATTTCAGTTAGGAAGTCATGTTGCATATCCTTTGTGTGCAAGACATCCTGAAGTTTGTAATACATGTGCATCAGCAAACTCTTGATCTGTACTATCTCAGCAAAATCTTTCTAGGTTTCAGGCTGGATCCTGGGAAGTCCAGAATTTTAATAAACTATGTGTACTGACATACCAACTCATCACAATAGGTCTCTTAGCACTTTCCACATGCACAGAACAAGAATTAAGAAACTATTTACATCTTACTTTTTGGTCCTTAAACAGGCTCCAAGTAAACTGCACTCAAGATGTCAGATATGTGCTTAAGCTTTGCACGTGCGGTGTACTCTCACAGATACAAAGGTTTTGTAGCTTTTCTTCACTACTGAGTTCTTGTTCAGCTACTTTATGACTAGGTTTACACATCTACTTGTTTTGGTAATTAACAAGGGTTTCTTTCTTCAATGCTTTTTCACATGCTCTACA
>JAILXH010187013.1:0-12220 GCA_023558415.1 Piaractus mesopotamicus | reverse complement strand
AAATGTAATTAACTTAGTCAACCTAAGAACATTCTTAGACTGCAGAATTGTTTTAGGTGTATGAACTTGTTAATAACATACTACCTATATAAACAAGCCAAATTGCTCAGTGTGCTTCTGCATTCCCAATATACAGCTGTACCATTGCCTCCCACAGTTAGACTCCCCAGTTTGAACCTTCAGGC
Organism: Piaractus mesopotamicus; assembly: GCA_023558415.1. Classification (NCBI taxonomy): domain Eukaryota; kingdom Metazoa; phylum Chordata; class Actinopteri; order Characiformes; family Serrasalmidae; genus Piaractus; species Piaractus mesopotamicus. The sequence goes on along the minus strand of JAILXH010187013.1, from coordinate 12,035 downwards.
TCACTACTAAAGTCTAAACATAGTCAAATCTCTGGGTGGAGTGTCGGCCATCCATACTCTGAGCTCTGTAGGACTCGTTGTAGGTTTTAGATTTGCCTTCTGACCGGTAGGCGCCACTGGCAGCTTTGTATGATGTTCCGTCATAGCTGAAGACACAGGAGGCATAATGTATTCAAATACAGGGAACAATTCACCGTATTACTCTTAGCAGACCGTTAAGACTTCTTACTAATGCTGGAGCTCATACTCACCGCTTTTCAGGCATCATTCCTCGACAGGCCAAGCACAACAAAACTCCACTGACTACCAAAAGACCTCCAGCCACCCAACCAACGAACAAGGCAGAGCCAAATGTGTATCTGAATGTGGAGGAGGAAATAACATGTATCTCTGGTGGTTGCTATGGTTACTAAAGCAAAAATTCACTAATAATCACTAATAATTGTAGTCAACTATTTAGAATTTTTTTTAAAAACGGACTGAAAGATGTGGTCAAACTATTTATTCTTACCTCGGGGTGAGGGGTGACCCAACAAAGCCTGTGCTGCCAAAACTACTACCGAAACCTCCAAGCGAGGTATAAGAAGTCAGTGCAAAGTTGGTCACAATAAGATTTGCAAAGATGGAAACCCCAGCAATGGCACAGATCCCTGGAGAGGAGAAAATGCAGCATGCATTAACAATTTATGAGAGCATAATGGCTGGAAAAATGAAATATTGATGACGCAAAATAAATATTTCTCACCTGCGATGATAAACATGGCCCCTGAAGTTAGTGTCATGGTTGCTTTCACGCGGTCCTCCATGTTGCCCATTCTGAGGCACTTGAGGGCAAAAATAGCAATGAGGACACCAACTACTCCCAGAACGATAGCCACAATCATCAGCGCTCTCACGCCTTGGAACAGGGCTGAGGATTAAACAGAGAATAAACAAGGAACAAAGAGTTAATACAACAAGCACTACAAGTAATGCAATCTTAATGTCAATATCTGCATACGTTAATGACCTTCATCGAAAAACGTTCCAGTTCCAAAAACATGAATCCTAATAATTACATCATTCCAGACGTAGATAAACCCTATACCTAGATTACATTTTCAGAACTAAGCTTAGTGTTTAAAATGTACAATCAGAATAAATTAACATTGCTAAGCCAATACATTCTATATTATTAATAATAAGTCTAATAATACAGTTTCCTTTTTTGCAAGGTCACTGTCGACATTTTTGACATGGGTTCTTTTGCACCAGTCAACTTGAGTGTCAAACATCAATGTCAAAGTGGTAAAACGTATCACCACTTCTACCCTTTGATATTTATCTTAGTTTTATCATTCTGTACGTGGAAAACAAAAGTATCTTATCAAGGGCCACGCCCAGAGAGAAAACACTCCATGCTATGTAACGGCTGCCAGTGCCACCCACATTTTGTTAACTAATCTGCAATGACCTCTTTTGTTTTCCTGATCTTTTAAAATTGTAAAATTTTCTAAATTCTAAAATTAATAAAACGGAAATTTATCCATATCAATGTCCTTGAAAAAACTCACCAGGTAATCCCAAAATAGTAAAATATGGTCGACATTGTGTCGTCCCGTACTCTGTCCCCACACATGAGTACCACAGTCCATAGTAAGCATAAATACTGGTTACTACAGTGTAGGAGCGGTCTTCAATAGTCCACATATCCATGGCTGTGGCAGAGGCCGTCAAAAACGTACCCAGCGCCGACAGCATGAACCCGGCTACTTGTAAAAGTGAAGCGGACATTTGTCTGTTAACTCTGATCCTCCTCTGGTATCAACCACTGCCCACCACTGAGCTGTGAACTGGCACACGAATAGCTGTATCTTATCTCTGTATTTTGCGTCCAAGGGGAAGTCCATCATATCTCATGTTTGCCCAAAATTTTGATGTGTTCCTTTCCCGCTTTCAGGTATTGGCTAACGTTTTCAGTAGCTGATTCCGCAAATGAGTAATTAGAGGTGTGCCTCTGTTCAAACACTTAATGGTGTCATTTTTCATCAGTTATCAACACCAGGCATTGTGCCAAAATACAGAATCAATTTCAAAACTTTCAATATAATTTTAAAATTGTTTCTGAATCAAAATTTTCACGTCAAAATTGTCTCCATTTTCTCATTTTGTTCAAAAAGTGTACATTAGCTTTCATTATGAGCTAAGAATGTTTTGACTTTCTTTCGAAAGTTACAGCTTTTCACTTCATTTTCACCATTTTGGAATTTTACAAAACTACTTTATTCAGAGTTATTACTGCTACTGTTTTGATTCTTTCGATTATTAGTTGTTCATGAAGTTGTTCATTTAAATTATTTTAATAGATCATTTTTTTTGCCATTTTTAAGAATACCGCACAATTTCATGTCTGTTAACTTGATTTTTTGATAAATTGGCCTCTGTCCTCATTGTGCTCTGAAGCTGCCAGAGTTTGTACAGCTTTTTGTGTCTTTTGTAAAATTCCAGTAAATTGTTAAACATCTTTTTAAAGATTCAAATGAAAGAATACAATTGTATGAGGCTGTTTGTATGTATAAATTGTATGTGGGGAAAATAAACGGAGACCTGTTTAAATGGGTCACTGTTATAATATCACGTTAAAAATGACTAAGAAGTCTCATATCTGATGTAGTTTAATGTCTCTTGTTTTATATACAATAAATTCAAATGCTTTCGACCTCCGTCCTCGCTCTACTCAGTTTTAAGGTGGATTACCTGGAAGCCCCAGGATGGTGAAGTAGGGTCGGCACTCAGTGAAGCCAGAGCTCTGCCTGACACACGACCTCCACAGGCCTGCGTAGCTGTAGACGGACGTTACAGGGTTGTCGTAGAGATCCTCTGTGCTCCACATGTCCATGGCTGTAGCGGCCACGATCCCCGCAACCCCCAAAATGCCCAACACGAAGCCCATCACCTGACACAGCGTCACAGCCATGGTGCTTGGATCTCTAAATGTGCCTGTCCAAATATTGCAAATCCAGCACAGCAGCTTTTTTCCTGTTTGCCGTCCTCAGCCTCGGAACAAACTGTCAACAGCAGCACAGCTCCTCAGCTATATGGCACAGATGGGGTTGACCTTAGTTATGACTACACCTCTGCATCTGACCACGTATTTGTCCACAGCCATTAGCAGGCAGGGTGGGTCTACAGTGTAACGGTTACAGAAAGGAGCTTGGACTCGGAACAATTTGGAGTCGAAACTTAGATAAGCAAACGCATGCAGAAACGGGGGAAGTTTCTGTGTTTGCGATGCTGCTTTTCTGCTTTTTTTATTCCTTCCTCTATGAAAGTACAGCAGCTGTCTTTATGTATATTTGACCAACATTGAATTGGGCAAAAACAGTGTTTTACATTTTTATATTATATACAGAGTAACTATATTTAACTCCTTATCAAACAACCTGAAATTCCCTTAATTTTCTGTCATTAAGTACAAGTTATCAATTTTTTTCAGGAGGTACTTCTTAGGAGATTAGATATAAAATGATCCACTTGCATAAAGAAAGAATAAACAGGAGTTTCCAAAACTGGAGTTAAAAACATGATTCAAAAGTATAGAGAAAGTGGGACTGTGCAAGACCTGGTAGACCAACAAAATTCACCATCAGATAAACAGTACAAAATCAAACTCCACTCTTGCTTCATATCTGAAAAATCCACAGGTGTTTCTGTCCATCCTTCCACTGTGAGAGGACAACTCAACACTAGTCTGAAAGGATGTGTAGCTGTCAAGAAGCCTTTACTGAGAAAATAAGATAAAAGAAGAAAATTTGAAAATCAAACAAAGAAGTTACTGGTGTTCTCAGAACAACTGATCACCCCAGAGTCCAGGCCTCAACCTGGGCTTACTTGAATCATGAAAAGCAAAAAATACAACCAAGTCTGAACTTTGGAAATGTGTAAAAATAAAAAACTGGAAGAAAATTCCTCAGAAAAGAGTGTAAGTTGTAATAAATACAAAGGGTAAACACAATAAACACTGATACTAAATCTGATACTATATTTGAGGGCTGGGCAGTATGACAATATATATAATTATTGTGAAAAATATGTCACAATACACTATACTTTTCTAGACATATCATGGATATCATCAGTACTCATACTGTACTGAACAACTACGTTTCTATTAGAAAGAGAGCAAAATTAGTCCGTCTTACTTCGTTTAGTGCAACACTGAAATATTGAATAAAAATTGCATTCATAATAATATAATAACATAATGTAATCATAATTTTTGACAGTATTTTTTAAATGTGGCACTACTGGTCCTTTTTTTCTCTGTTCCAACTGATCAGTTGTCTGAAAAATAAATACTGTGACATATTGAATATCGTGAAAATGTCTTAAACATCTTCAGCAAACTCTTAAATGTTACACTTGAATTCTATGATAAACTTGACATGCATTGCACAGTATTATCACATGATCAGTGTCCATTCTGCAGCAACACACACCTCATGCAATTTCCTTGTTTTGGAAGTGCCATAAATTTTGCCTCATGCACTTTTTTCTTCAACAATATTGATGGAATATATCATGGTGGAAACGTATGATTTACAAAACCCAAAAGCGAAATGTATTTTTGCCTTCGCATGTGAGCAAACAAGCCAGCATATTGAACAATGTTTTTGTTGTGTTTAAATGATATTGTTCATTGTGGCAGTTGTACGGGATTGTTTAATATGAAGAAAGCTGCAGTTGTACTGTCTGTTTTCTCTCAGCACAGCTCTCTTGGTGAGGTGTGAATTGTTTTCAATGCAGGGTTTTCTCACCCTTCCTATTTAACTACGCATTGCTCACGAGCAGCTCAACATTGCACACACAGAGAACCAACAGTTATGGGGATTTTCCAAAAAATTATATTAATTGCATATATCAAAGCCATTCCATTGGCTGAATGGCCAATATAGTTGTGGCCAGTTTCATTTTATATTAATATAAATTTCACTGGATGTTTTAATGAAATATAAATGAAATAAACGAGTGGGAACTTGGTTAATTGTCAAGAAAAAAGAAAATAAATCTAATTGATGGTCTAAATGAAAATGTTAAATAGGTAAATTAATGTTTTTTGTTCCCCTTTTCTCTATAACAGAGTATTAAGAATATTTGAATAAAGTATTAAACCTCCAAAACAATCCTCGAGTAGTAATAAAGTAATTATTATTAGTAGTATTGTCATTAACATGTCTAAAATCCTAAATGGGAGTTTATGGTCATATTAGCTCTAGATGAGTAAACAGCAATGGTTCCTCACAGGCAACAAATGTAAACACTGATATCATTGTTGTGAACCGAAACCAATGCTGGCCGATACTGTGTTAGTCACGCACACAGACGAAAACACCTCTGAGGTATCACGTAATATAATTTCTCTGATCCAGTCTGAGAATTATATAGAACGTATATAAAGGAGCAAACTTAAAGTTTAACTCTGGTATTTAACAAGGATTACATCTCATTACTTTTTAGCAAATTATGACAGAGTTCAGAAGCTATCTGTCTTAATCAAATTCCAAATGTTGGGCCACAGTTCAATGCATTCCGGCTGCCAAATAGCTAATTCCAGAAATGCTTTCAGAACTTCTGTAATTTTGAGTGATTTCTGTGGCATGTGGCACCCTGTGTGTTCACGTTTTTATTAATTCAGATAAAGACCTGCAGCACATGGCAGATAAGATTTACACTACCCTGCACTCATGTTAATGGCCAACCAACAGCAGAATCTCAGCAGCTCTTTCTCTTATAATGCTCATCAAAAGTTCAGGGACAGGTTCTTTTCAAATATGAATTTTCTCATTGGCACTTTTTAATTAAGTAAAAAAATACCTGCAAAATTTTTGTTAATATAAAACTGCTTTTATTGGCATGCAGAGCAGGCTTTGCTTAAATAACGATTTAACAGCTTTCTTTTCCAAACTATTATTACACAGATTTTTTTTTTTTTCAAAATTCCAGCATATTTCAGTCGTCAAAAGTCATTCAGAGTGGTTTGATGTGAAATTGTTCATTGCAGAGATTTCAAGTTTTCTTTATAGTGGTTGTGATAGGATTTCAAGGGTCACAGTAACAATAACTAATGCAAATTGAACCATTTTATTTATTAATCTACACATCCAGTGGACCTCATGTGTCTTCTGGGTTTTTAACAGTTGTGTTGATAAAGGTGCAATCATAGTAAACGTGAAAAAAATACATTTTCTCTGGACTGTTTAAAATGCCCTGCATGTACCTCTCTGCCTTGCATATATTTAAAATAGGCCAAAAGGTTATCACAAAAATATTGTAAAACAACGTCTCAGGCAGCAGGCGGCATATTTGTACCTGTTTCTTTCAACAGCTGTCTACGATGTAGCTTGTAGTGGCAATAAACATTTTAGATGGCTGGCTCCTATCACTGCCATTTTAAACAGTTCTGAATGTTTGATGTCTTTCTAGAAAGGTGCATTTCACATCAAACCACTCTGAATAGCTTTGTTTACATCTTAACCTTTGAATTAAATAAAAAAAAAAATCATACTGAAACTCTTTTGACCCAAAGGAATGGGGTATAATGTGATGAAATAGTCCTGATTAGACTTTAATATGTTACAGCAATAAGGAAAATGAAACATGCTTATTTTATGTTTAATCATGTTGATAAGGCGTTCCCAAAGTGTTGACACCAGTGTAATCAGCAAGACGCTGTAAAACAAAAAGGTTACTGAAAACATCAGGGCAGGAAGTGGGGGTCATGAATAAATGGCGGCCCAAACGATCCAGGATATACTTTGAAGCTTGAAGAAAAGTCCCTGCGGTTTGCTAATTGTATAAGCTAGAATACAGAAGCTTGTGGCCAGGAGGATCATGCCTTGTTCATACAGTGACTCGGCTACCTGTTCTTATCACTCTGTCAACAGAGCAGGTTACCTTGGCTCTCTTATCGGTGTCAATTCATCGCAGAATGAGATTAAATGCTGAATTATATGTTTCCCCATTTCTCACCTGGCAACGCACATCCTGCCTACTGCCACCCTTTCAGCAGGTGCCTGCTTATTGTTTGCCCCATTATACCCCAGCACCTGGAATAGCTTCCATCTTCACAATAAGGAATAAAAGTTTCTGGTCCTTCCGTGCTCTTATACCCCGAGCACCTGCAATCACTGTCGGGCAACCATTAGCGAAGTATCAGAGAAAGGATCCGGAGCAGCTCGGCGCTGGGCAAGATGAAAGGTTCTTTGGGAAAATGGTGACAAATGGGGGGCATTTACAGCCTTTCACCTTCAGATACGCGCCCTACTTCCTCAATGACTCTCCTTCAGGAGAAATGCAGAATGCATTACTGCTCCATCACCACTAGAGGGCACAGTCATTACAGAGTAGGCCGTGAGTGCATGACAGCAGGAAGCAAATTTGCAGAGAGCATGATAAGAATGTTTGCTTTCACTCTGACCAGTCCTGAGTACAACCGTCCTGTTTGTGTTTTTCCATGGGCCTTGGAGGCTTCTCCCTGAATGTGGACCGGTCAGGAGGAGGACAATTAAGACTTCCCCACACATTTCCCTCTGCAAATGAGCGCCCAAACAAAGACGTCTTAAAAATTTCTCTCGCTCAATCTCCCGCCATTCTTCCCTTCTTTCTCACTCCTTTGACGTCCTCGCTCTTTATCTCCTGTCCATCCGTAACGCCACTGCTGCTGCCTTCAGCGAGCTGACAGCAGATGAAATCCTTTCAGTAGAGTGCCTCGGGCCTAAGCTTCAGTTGCACAGCCAGTATCCACTACTGCGCCATAAGAAACCCAAGCAACATCCAGCATAGCTTTTACTCTTCAAGAGCAACACAAAGCCACTTTTGGAGTTATTTATATGTGCTTCCATGGCACACTAGTGGATGTACAGGAGCTGTAGAGTAGTGGAGATGTAGAACCAAAGCTGGTGAGAAGTGGAAAGCTATATGGGGGAAAAAACTTTAGGACAAAAAACTTCAGACAAAAACTGTGTCACTCTGACAGCTTAACTCAATGTGATGACCCTGGGATCACAGTGCTGGCAATGAGGGGGTCATGGGGTTGGACTTTACTTAAGCTTCAGAGTGGCTGTTATACAGCCATCAGCTAACCCTCAAACTGTCCTAAAGTAAGCTCTCTCTCTGCCTGATGTCTGCCGACCTCAATATCACCCCCCATTTTTTAAAACGGCCGTGACAAATGCAGCCACACTCCTGTTTTAAGCTCAGGCTTTGGCTACTTTCCGTCTCAGCGGGACAGGCAGGCGTCTCATCTGCCACAGCCAGGCCAAGATCCGCTCCGTTTGAAGGATGGGTGCAAACTTCGCCGATCCCCGAGCAATTAACCAATCGGGGTCCGGCAGGACGGCGTGACAGAGTGAGCACATCACGGGCCGCTGCGGCTCACATCCGTTATGCATTCAGCCCGGCCAGATCTAAATTAGAGAGCCAATTAACTCCGCTAATAGCCCTCTCCAATTTAATCTGGGAGACAATGGGGGATTGAAGACGACGCTTTATTAAAGGCTGGAGCTCACACAATATCCTCTTTCTGCCACGATTCGGAGGGCCTCCGCTCGCCGCCTTGTTTTTGCTTCAATTAGCCCACCACTTCCCCATGATTAAGTGCCTATAATTATTTTTCAATTAAGGCTTTGATCTGCTGTGTACTGTATACAGCTCCATGGCACAGTGCGAAGAATGAGGAGGAGACAGTGAATTTGTTGCCTTTCTGTCTGCGGTTGACGGCGAGATTGTGTTTGCGGCAGGGACCTCCGCGCACAGCTGGATGAAAGCGAGGCTTATTTTTAACAGCGCCGCTTCCATGTTTGTGTACTTCTAGCTACAACGCCGACTGAAGCAGGATTGAGTGTTTCAGGATTAGGGGAGATAAAGGATGGTCCGGCGGGGTTGGCAGCACAGCTGTGGCAGTGGAGTAATAGGTTCTGGCCTTGGAGGAAGAACAAAAGGCCCATTACAAAGCCCTTATCTCTGCCACAAGCTTTTAATTACCTCATAGGATGGATTTTTTTATAATAGCAATTATTACTCATTAATGCATGAATTAATGGTGACATTTTGCTTTATAAGGTGGTTCACAGACAATTATTCATGGACTTTTAAAATGCCACATACAGTAGGACGTCATAAAGCATCTCCGCTCTGTGACATCCCACCCTGAGAATACTGCAGCATTCACAACACTCTCACAAACGGCTACTTGGGGGTCAGTTACCAAAAGAATCCAAACTGCTAATCCCTGTGGGAACTCTTACTCTCTTCAGTACTGCTACTTAAATTTAATGATAGCTAACACCATCATTAACAGTGCTTCACCAAACACTAAAGGAATACCTGTAATGTACATCATGAAGCAACACTTAGCCTCACTCTTGCTTTAATTCCTGCTCAACCTACCTGTGCTGGAGCTTGATCAAAGTGCAGAGGTTTTGTGGGGCTGCCTGTCAGGCCTGCTCTAATTATCAGTATAGCTGCAGGGATTAAGAGCGATCAGAGAGAGACGCCTTTCAAGGGGCGGTGTGAAAATGACAGCTGCCTTTGTGCCAGAAGCCTGAACTGCTAGTCCTCACTGCACCCTCCAGGCCCTGTCTGCGATCAGTCCATACACAAACATACACATCTCCTGAGACATCAGGCACACAGGAATTGACCTGGTTGTCAGTCCCGGTCTTGAGGACAGCACGAAAAGGACATTGGTGCATGTATTTTTTGCTGTAAGACACTGACAAAGCTCATGAAGAGCTTTGTAATTGTTCTATGTATGCTTCACCCATATAGCTCGTTTTTTTCGATGCTGTTACAAAATTAAACTCGATGTGTTGGGTAACTGACCGACCAATGCTCCCTTCCACAAATGCATTCTTTCATAACTGCTGTTGGAGGGTTGGATAAGCTTCACAAAATGCTAGCAGAAATCCCATTCCACCAAATGAGTAATTGTACCACACAGCTCAGTTTTTTTGTTAAAATGCCTAAATGTATGTCATCCAATTCAAACGATATTGACAGTGATGTGGTCATTGGCCTACAGAGCATTATTCCAAAAAGCTTGGAAGTTATCAATGAGTTTTTGGCAAATGTGAGATGTTCGCAGTTGTTTTCACTTTGCAGCTCTCCCATGGATGCTATTTTTGTCCAATCTCTTTCCAATGCTGGGATCATAAACACTGACCTTATCTGAGAGGAGCAAGGCCTGCAGTTCCTTAGATGCTCGTCTGGGTTCTTTTGTGACTTCCTGGATGAATCGTCTCTGTGCTCTTGGAGGAATTCCTGAAGCCTGGGCACTTCTAGGAAGATTCACCACTGTGTTTTTTTTTCTCCATTTGAGCCTTAGAAATGGCTTTGTAAACCTGGCCAAATATATATTTTAAATAATATATACTTAAAAAATTTCTCATCTCTTCTGGGATTTCTTTTGATCATGGCATAGTGTGCTGCTTGTTGAGCCCTTTTAGCCTACTTCACGTTGCCGGTAAGGAAAGGTTCACTGGTTAATCGGTTAATTCAGTAACTAAGGGGGCAATTACTTTTTCACACAGGGCTAGTTGGTGTTGGATAACTTTTTTTCCTTCAATAAATAAAATAGCGACTTAAAAGCTGCACTCTGTGTTTACTCAGGCTGTCTTTGTCTTATATGAAACTTTGCAGATCTGAACCAATCGAGCATGAGAAACTTCTTTTTTTTACGTAGTGCTTAATATTAACTAAATGATTCATGGTAGTTATATAAATAAAAAAAAATCCTAAGATTAATTACTGAATAATTAGTTAAGACTGTTTTTCTTTCTTGTATAAAGTTACCATTACAGAGGTTTTCTTACCTCAGGGACAATTAGCAGGTGAATACAGATAGAACAATTAAGTGGTTTTACATGTAGCAGTTAAGTTCAAAGTCTACAGTGTAAAAGACTACAAAGCACTTAACTGAAGCACAAAGGCAGAAACAGGGTGTGCCTGCATTCCTATACCTGCCCTTCATTCAGGGAGTAATTGCTCCTCACTCCACTGGTTTACACACAGTACAGCTCACGCTAATGTTAAAAAGCTGTTCATATTTGTATAGATGTAGCACCAAAATCTCACACCAAAGTGCTGTTGACTACTAAAGGGCTCAGAAGTGAAATTAATCCCAAAGGCATGGCAGGACGACAGTGAATACATATTTCCATCTGGAGCCTGACATGAGGTCTTGTCATATAAACTAAAGGCTGTGAACATAATGTTAAAGCCATGTTGTGTCAAGCGCATAAGTCACCCGTCTTTGTTCTGATTTATGCACTGAAAGGGCTGTTTAGTGCCTTTTGAAAGAAAGATGACCAGCACCTAACCATCGGCGTTCTGAGTAGGACGTGACACTTATGACTATAAGCATCTGAGCTGGATAAATGAATATAAGGTAAAACAAGCTAATGTCATGTTCACATATCTGGCAGTACATAATTAGGGAATATAGTGAATTATGGCTTCATTATTTAGTTCACAACAACACTGTAAACAACACGGAGCAAGGCACTCATTTAAGATGATAATTCATTATTAGTAGAATTTCCTAGTACTTAAAAGTAATGCGTTGAACTTGATTCAGATGTGTACATCACTTACACAAGAACAAAATACATCAACAAAAAAGTAAATAAAAATTCTAACACATGTAATATATTTTATTCATGTGGAAATAACTTACACATTGAATCAAGTACATTCAATCAATCACTTTTTCAGTTTGCCTTTGAGAAGTAAGTGAAAGCTCATAAGCCCTCTGTCCTCTTTCTGTGTGTGACAGGTGGAGACAGAGGTAAATTCCTGCTGACTGATGGGCAAAAAGAGCCACTGGAAGGCTACATTTTAATTGCCACCCTGTAATTAAAGCTCAGGAAGGCTTAAATATGCAGAAGACTAATGAGGCATGACATTAGATTCATCCTGAGTACACACTGTAGTTAGATACATGCAAACACACACACACACACACACACACACACACACACACACACACACACCTCTCT
>JAILXH010187009.1:11877-22923 GCA_023558415.1 Piaractus mesopotamicus | reverse complement strand
GAAATATTTGACATTAGCAACAACAACAACTATACAGTATATGGTTTGTTCCAAAAATCAGATTTATTTTTTTTTTCAGTGGTATTGATAGGAACCAGGGGTCGTCATGACTAATCACAAATATAGACATTTTATTTGTATCCCTCCACCATAAATAGATTCTCAAAACTATCGTAAAACAATGTCTCAGACATCAGGCAGTGAATTCATAACCGTTTCATGTAATAACTTTCTTTGAGGGAGCTTTTAGAGGTGGACGTCTGGTTCCTATCACCACCACTGTGAAAAATTCTGACTCGGTAAGTTTCCCTAGAACTGAGTGTTTCACACCAAACCACTCTGAACGACTCTGTTTACATGTTAACCATTTAATTGTGGAGAGAATTTGTAACAGTCGGTGGCTCTCCCCTTTAAGATCCTGTCTTACCTCCTAAATAAACAGTGAAAACTCCTCCACGCTTTCTATTACAAGGGAAAAATGTATCTTAATTTTAGATGTTTGAGGCTGTAGTAAAAGAGAAAAGTACATTTCCAAGAAACAAAAAAACAAGGTAAGTATGAGTGAAAATGGCTTCTTGTTCGAATTGTTCCGCTCCACCTTAAATGGTGCAGCAGTTACATTTAAGGTGGAACAGAACAATTCGAACAAGCAGCCGGCGAAGCTAACTAACGTCAGTAAATGGAGGTCTGTTTAGCTTTTACAGTTAGCCACACAGCTCCTAAAAGCTAAACATCCTCCCGGAGCTTTACCACACACGACCAGTGCCGAAACACAGCCAAAATAAATTGATAAAGATCGTAAAACGTTAGTTACCTGTCCGCGCAGCGCTGGGCTCGTCTGTGATGAACTGTGAGGCGATGCTAACAAACCGGCTTAAAATCCTCCGGGATCGATATCTAAAAATGATCGGAGATTACTGATCACGGAACAGAACCGAGTCTCATTCACAGAAGCCTAATCGATAGTCACCGGCCTTCAGAGGAGCTCTACGGAGCCATGATCCGGCGGAAGAAGCAGCTCCTATCGGTTAGCTCTGCTACGTTGGCAGCGCGAAGCATTTCGGGAGAGACCCCTCTGACGTCACACTCTCCGGCGTCAACCCCTTGGCGTCACCGTCTGACGTAGATGGTGGGCGGGGCGTCTATAGGAATAGAAAGACACGGAACTGGATCCCTTTTATCTGTTTCTCTTGTGGTCATGCAGCAGACTTTTTAGAATAAGGTGTCGTTGCTACTTTTTGACATTTGTGTTTTTTTGTGACAGTGAGGAAAGGGAACTTCATACTTTACGGATTGTAATCAGTAACGTTTAAGTAAAGTTTTACAGAGATGAACACGAAGTCTCAATTCATAATGCTGAACATGAAAAGGAAAATATGCCCGTGAAATTATATTGCACTAAGAATTAAGCAGTGCAATAAATATGCCTACACTTGCCTGAATCACTGATAAGTGCTGCCCCGATCACCCAAATGTTACAAAAAGTAAGATTTTGGGTCATTTTACACAAAAATATTTGTTGTGCCTCCTTGGAATATGATATAACCTCCTAAAATGGATAGATGACATCTTCAGTATTACAGAAATGTATCACATGTTTTTGTTTTTATTTTATTTTTTTATTTTATAGCAAGAGAGCTTACACAAGGTGAATATTTAAAAACTGTCCCAGTCACCCTTACTTCACCCTAGATTTAAAAACACATTTTAGTACAAAATCTTCTCAAAACTATCATAAAACAATGTCTCAGATATCAGCCAGTGTATTCATAACCATTTCGTGTAACAGCTTTCTGTGAGGGAGCTTTTAGAGGCGGACGTCTGGTTCCTATCACCACCACTGTGAACAGTTCTGACTCAGTAAGTTTCTCTACAATGAACCGTTTCACACCAAACCACTCTGAACGACTTCTGAATCACGAAATTAAACAGAAATGTAGGAAAGTTGGTGGAATTCCCCTTTCAGACATCTTTGTTATCTATAATCTGAAATCGATCAGAGAAGCGCCATGTGTTGACCACGCTGTGTGTATTTGGTTGATTTGTGTCTCCTATTAAAGGGCCCATACCATGAAACAATGCATTTTACTCACTTTTTAAACAAAAAATTTTGATGTGGAAAGTCTTAAACATACCCAGTAAAACGAACCCATTAAACTAAACTGCACCACCCATTTTAAATTCACTGTTTTTGTGATGTCACAAAAACTAATACATTTACACACATATATATATAAAACAAAATGTAGCAAAATGCTTATTTAAACTGAAATGGCGGAGTGTTGAACACTAAGAAGGCCTTTCTTGGTGTCCTTCTAGCTTATTCTATTAAAAACCTTCAACTCCTCTTCAGTAGTTGTGCACACTGAGCTGCAGCAGCTGCATTTGTAGAGACTTTATTAGAACACATTGTGTGCACTGCCTTTTTAACACAGCAAGTTTATATATTTGTCCCTGCTGATTGGCTATCTGCACACAACTTCACACCAATTCGACGAAACATGTCGCTCAATCCGGGAACCACAGCAAAACGGTACACAACGCTTTGAGATTGAATACACCCCTGTTCAGCTTACACCAGTTTAACCTGCCCATTCACAATGAGGTCATGAGGAGTGTTTCAGCACGAAAAACATTTTTCAAATTATACAGGGCAGTCAATCAAAGCTAATTTGCATGCATCAGTCTTAAAGTTGCATCAACGAAAAAAAAAACAGAATTAGGACTGTTTATGTCATGAGGGACCTTACAGAAAAAAAAAAAAATAAAATACAAGAAAAATGGGATATGGGCCCTTTAATAAATGCCTGTAAACTCTGGGTAGCCAGTCAGAGGGTTTTCCAGTGGGTTCTAGGTGTAGAGTGGTTGTGCTTTGATTTGCGTTTTGCCAAAAAAAAAGTCTCCAAATCATAAAGACAGTCCCTCAGTCCCTCAGACTCGGTTGGCATAGTCTTCATTACTTTCCTGCTTCTTGTTCTTGACATGTTCAGCGTCCACTGAGGCGTAAAGGTCAGACAGTAGGGAGCAGGTGTCCTTCTCCATTGTGTTCTCCTCTTCAATGTGCTCCTCTGGTTCCTCAGCAGACGGTGAAACCGTCACCACGTCTGAGTACTGGATCTGTGGAGCTGGAGAGCTCCGGCCTGAAGCTGTCTTAGGAACCTTGAGGGTCAGATTGGCGTAACATTCTCTTCCAGTAGAGGGCGCCTGGAGCAGAACGACAACAACAGAAAAACTTTTAGTGAGCACTTTTAGCATATATTTCAGTCGTTAACATTTAACTCTCTTTTTTGAATGTTTCATTTCTTTCTGGTTTATCTCCACTTTACTGCTTTACTGCTGATCACTTCTCTCACTTTAGTGCTTTTATTTTTTTTTTAAAAGGATCCAAAAACAGAAGAACAGAAGCAAAAAACCTTCTTATTTAGGGTCTTATTTGACAACTTCTTAGAACATCCAGCTTCTATCAGCATGAATTACAAGGCTGAAATTTTCTGTTCCAACTTAAATGGTGCAGCTTTTACATTGTAATAAAGCTACACCAATGTGAAAGCTGCTCCATTTAAGGTGGAATGAAAAGTTTGAATAAGAAGCCAATTTCACTTTCACCCTCTTAAAATGATGGTTCTTCACAGGTTCCTCAGATTGATTGAGAATGCATTGTATATAGTTCTGTATAGAATCTTTTTGAAAATGGTTCTATATAGCGCCAAAAAGGGTTCTCCATCAATCTGAAGAACCATTTGCATGCGTACCTGTTTTTTTGCATCGTGAAATGGTTCTTTAGACTGATTGAGAATGTGTCGTATATGGTTCTAATAGCGCCAAAAAGGTTCTGCTATTGTTAAGATGTCAAGCTTGTAGAGGTAATATTTTAGTGTTATATATCCTCCATCAATCTGAAGAACTACTTTACCATGCAGAGAACCAATTAAGCATGCAAATGGTTCTGTGAGCGTTCACAGAACTATTGTCTTTACTAAAGAATCCTTGAAGAGCCATTAAGTGTACTTAATTTTTTTTTTTTTAATTTGGAAAGGTACTTTTGCTTTAACTGCAATTATTATTGTTGTTGTTGTTGTTATTATTATTATTATTATTATTTTTGCAGTAAAAATGCAGAGTGGTTTGGTGTGAAATGCTCCATTCCAGAGAAACTTACCGAGTCAGAATTTTTCACATTGGTGTTGATAGGAACCAGACGTCCACCTCTAAAAGCTCCCTCACGCACAGTTATTATTTTCAGATTTTCCACTATTTTTGCATCATCAACACATATAAAACCAAACCACTCTGAATCACTCTGTTTACATCTTGATTTCGCAGAATCATGTAGAAGAATCAGAGGAATCCCCCACAGCGACACATTCTAACAGAAACTGTGCGGCTTTTCTTTGATCTGCCGTTGTGAATGGCTGGTTCTTTACTTTAATAACTATGACGAATCTCTGATTTTCTGAGCTCGATTTGCTTCATACAGACTGATCATCTACTGTTAAGGGGTCATCGCTGTGTCAGTTATTACAGCTCTGCGCAGATAAAATGGTAAGAAAACATAAACAAACACCAAACAAAGCTCACTCCAGATGTTTAAGTGCTAATAAATATGAAGTGAATCTCACCTGTGAGGGTCGTTCTTCTTTACGATCTCCTGGAGTTCAAATAAACACACAGAACAACAAACAGCTTTTATGTCCATAATAATCACTGAGTTACCAGATTCTGTACACAACTACAAAGTAAAACTTGTGATCCTCTGCAAAGGTACAGAAGTACTCACTTTAAAATTGACTATGAAGTATTAAAAGTGAAGCTTCTGTGAGTCTCAGTGAGTTTGTTATTCTGATGAACAGTTTCAGTGAAGGAGCTCCTTAATATCTCAGATCTCCTTCATAGAAATAAGGAGAATAAATATTGGTCAAAATCCTAACAGTGAGTACTTCAGTACTTTAACTCTAGTAGAAATGTAGACAAAAGGGCCTCTACTTTCACCCGAATACAGAACTTATATAAACCTCAGTTGCAAAAATGTGTCTGTGAGCTGCAAACAAAAACAGAAAGCAGTGATTTATGAATTCGCTTTGCACCTGCATTTAAACAAAATAGTGCAAAGACCAGATCTTTAATGTTTTATCTTATCAGCACTGTTCTTTTTTGTATACGTTTATTCTGAAACTGATGTGAGAAACACTTTCCACACAAGTTGTAACGGGAAAAATGTAAGACTAAGAAAATTGTGAAATGTTCAAAAACATCATAAACAGGTGATACAATCATGCTTGAGTATAAAAAGTGCATCCAGGAGAGGCTGAGTCCTTTATGAGGATGGCAACAAATAATGCATCTGCAAATAATCTACTGTTTTTAAAAACAGTGTTCTTCAGTGAGCAACTAAGGATTTTAGCTATTTCCATCCTCTACAGCGCATAAAAGTTTTCAAAAGACTCCAGAGAAATCTCTGTGTATAAAGGTTGAAAACCATAACTGACCTTTGACCCCTCAGACAGCACTGTTAAAAAGCTGGCATGTTTCTGTGATGATCTCACCACATGGGTACACTTTTACAAACGGGAATACTTTTACAAACAGTCGAGACTGTACTCCGCACAGTGGAAAGTCGCATATCAACAACGTCCAGAAACGCCACTGACTTCTCTGGGCTCAAGCTCAACTGAAATGAACTGATGCACGTTATAACATTATGCCACCGTAATCAGAGAGGCCAGACTGACCTACCTGCAGTCCAGAACATTGAAAATCATCATGAAACACAACATACGACAATAAAGGCCCCATGCGTTTTGACAGCTGAAGGCTTGTATAACTGAAGAACGTCAAAAAAATTCCGCTTTCTAAACTGGGTGAGTTTGTGTCTTTAGTCCTCAAAGGATTATAAAGTGCTATTAAAGCAAAGGTGATGTAACAGAGTGTAAACATGATCCCAACTTTTTAAAATTAGCGTATATTTACTATAAACAACAAGGCCTGTAAGGACAAACATCAATAGTGTGTTTTTGTACTGTTTTCTGTTTAATACATGTCAAACAGAACATACTAAACACTGCCTTCTGTTTTTATTAGCTTTTAACACACTGTCCCAATGTTTTTGGAATGTCCGCTCGTCTGTACGCAGAATATGAGGACAGCGCAGAAACACTGTGTGTGTGTCTGTGTGAGTCTTACTGTTGATTGTGTATGTGATGTTTCCGTAGATGGGGTTTTCCTCCATCTCTCTGCCTTTCAGACTGATACTGCAGCATCATGCAAATCAAAATACAAATAAAACAGCAGTTCAACTCAGTAAAGTTCTCCTCCCAACATAATGATCCACTCAAACATTTCAGTATTACTGTCAGAGTGTTTGTTTAATGTTTGGATGTTGTAACGGCTAAAATCACAGATCAGCACAAGTAAACATGAGCAGAAGTGAAACTGAAATGAGCAAGTTTTATATTTTTATGTAAAGCTTTTTAAAACCACTGTCACTGTGACACTAATGATGATGATGATGTAGATGTAGATGAGAGTGTAGTTAAACAGTGGTGAAAGTAGTGATAAGTATGTCTTTGTGTTCCTGATCCTGTAGTGTTGATCATCTACAGCAGCAGAGTCATTCACTCAGACGTGTGTGTATATATTTACACTGTAAACATGACTCAGTTTTAACTTCAAAAAGTGAATAAATAATCTGACTGTTTAAAAAATTTCTTTTAATTAAACTTCTAATAGCAGATTAACAGAACAATAATCTGTTTTAAATTCTGTTATTATGTTTTTAAAGTTCAGTGAACTCAAAATTTTAAGGCAACCAGATTATTAACACACAGTCAAATGAGAAATAATGTAAATAATTACATAAATAAATGAGCTAATAATGTAAATAATCAAATGGATTTATGAGATAATAATATAAATAATTAAATTCATTAATGAGGTAATAATATAAAAAATTAAGTGTTTAATTAGATGATATAAACAATTACATTGATTCATAATATAATGCAAATAATTAAAAGGATTAATGAGAATAATATAAAGTGTTTCTTAGTTTTCTCTAATTGTTGTTCAGAACTGTCTTGGCACATAATGTAAAGGTTCTATACCAATTGAGGGGTTCTTCTTAGAACCTTTACATTACATGGAGGTTCTTCAAACCTTAAAAATCGCATTTGCAAAAACAATTTTTTTAAAGAACCTGACTTGAAATCTTCTGTAGGGAACTAAAAGTGTTTTTTTCTATGGCATTGTCCCAAAGAACCCTTTTTTGTTACTGTTATTTTTAAGAATCTGTTATTGTTGCTGGTCACAGAACCTTTGTAGGTAATATAGAGAATGTGTGTGTGTGGGCGACACTGGTGTGACTAAGGATTATTATTGTTTGATAGCATGTGTTGGGTCTATGTGGTTCTATTGTTCTTTAGTGACTATTCTGTATGTTCTGTGTGTGTGTGTATGTGTGTGTGTGCTGTAGAGAACGTGTACCTCCTCCTGAAGCGAGGTAGGAAGGCCTTCCCCCGCGCTGAGAACACAAACATCACGATTAATAATTAACACACAATTCCCTTCACAATTTCTTCTAACGTTTGTGCAGCTTCATGAACCTAAAACACATTTTCTGATCTCGCTTCATCTATATATGTATATATGTATATATATATATATATATAGACGTGTGCAAACGTTTGTGCACCCCGATCAAATTCCATGTTGGTGTTGATTGTAAATAAGTGAATAATATAAGTAAATAAATGTGTAAATAAGCTACACATCCTTATAGAGACACATGTTAATACACAATTATGGTTTATTTACTGAATTTAACACACGGGGGGGCGGGGGACATAAAAATAATGGCACATTTCATATCTTTTTCTTACCAAATTCAGTCAATTAAACATTAAAAACAGACACTGAATTTCATCAGGGGTGCACAAACTTTACCACAGGATGAGAGCTCTGTTCTGATTGGCTGTGAGCTCTGTTCTGATTGGCTATGCTTCATTCAAAAAGCAGTTCAGGCTGAAATACTCCTTATAACTTCAGTATGAATGCGCAGAGCTAAACTGCTGTGGGCTGAATAGGCAGATAAATGTAAATATACAGTTTTAGTGACATCACAAAAATAATGAGTTCTGAACTGCCTGTTTGTGCAGTTCAGTCTCCATATACTGACTGTCTGTGCAGTGGAGTGAACAGGATGTTTTGAAATTTGTTTGATTGATGTGCCTTTAAATCAGGAAATTAGGGAAAGATGTAAACAAACATAATGTTTCCTTTTATAAAATACAACACAAATGCTCTTTACAAACACTACTGACTCAGTAGAGTATAAGAAACACATCCAATCACTGTAATATCTGAGACTCTCCCAGTTTATACTCGGTGATGTTTGTAAATATTTGCATAAATAGTATTTACAAATGACTTTATAGTTGTGTATTTCAACAGCACATAATTGGATATTATTAAAGACACAACTTACACAAGAAACAACTACAATATTACAATATTTACAGTAATAATCAGTCATTTACAGCAGCAGAACTACAATGTGTGGATTATAACTGGCTGTAAATGAAACAGTTACACAGCACAATAACAGCAACAAAGCACTACTGAACTGTTTAAATCCGTTTAAGAGAGTCCAGCAAGCTCACATCTCCGTCAGAACACTTCATATTTATGCATTTATCACATTAGTGTATGTTAATGGTCAATTTAGTTAATAAACGTTTGTAGGTCTGAGTTTGAGAGGGACTGAAAGTAGGTAGATGATCAACATGATCAGCTTTCAGACTCATTCAGTGTTGATTTATTAGCTGTTACTGAAATATGGCTGATTTTAGAACATATTACTGTCACTGTGTCTCACCTGTCCAGTGTTTCTGGACACAGCAGAGGATATTCCAGCACAGAGAGAAGACCAGAACCCCACCGAGCACTCCGAAAAGAACCCACAGCTCATGAGAACCGCGGAGAGCTCCAACGCCTAATAATCACATTTATATACAACTGAACATCAGTCACAACAGAACACTTTAGGATTTTGTACAAAAATAAATTCTTTTGTTACATTTTTAAGGATCTCCATATTAAACTTACCGAGTCAGAATAGTTCACAGTGGTGGTGATAGGAACCAGACATCCACCTCTAAAAGCTCCCTCACAGAAAGTTATTACATGAAATGGTTATGAATACACTGCCTGATGTCTGAGACTTGTTTTATGATAGTTTTGAGAACTTAAACTCAACAAATGAATGGTTGAGGCATACATAATATGCAGGGCGCTGTGAGGCAAAATAGTCCCCAAAGGAAACTTATTATTTCAGATTCTCCACTATTTTCCCATCATCCATATAAAACTCAGAAGACATGTGTAGGTTCACTGGTGGTTTTGGATAGTAAATAAAATGGCAATATTTGTGTTGTAGTCTTGGTGACCCCTGGTTCCACTATCACCACCGCTGTAAAGACATCTCGACAATTTCACACCAAACCACTCTGAATCACTCTGTTTGCATCTCACACACTGAATTATGCAGAATCATTTAGACAAAACATTTAAAAAGTGGAATTTAATATAAAGACAGTTGAGTACTCACCACTCGTCTGGCCTGAACAGTTTGTCATCATGTCCAAAAATCTTCTAATATTAATAATGATAAAGGCCCACGTGCAGTAAACTCTTATGATTGTGGTTCCTCAAGGTGCAAATATTAAAATTTCAGATTTAAAGCGCTGCAATGAGAGAGTGAGCGAGCGGGCCGTGTTTGGTTGGGAGGTTTTCTTGCAGGATGTAAACGCCATGAGCGCAACATCAGCAAAGCAATTGTGCAGAAAAACCACATCCCCTCCAATCAGACATTCACACCCAGAAGGAAATTTGCTGCCTGCAGAAATTCGTATAATGCAGCACCACACATGCGATCCATATCATATCAGAGAGTTTGGCTATTTATAAGCCGTACAGAAATGTATATATACATTTATATATGTATGTAGGGTTGGGATAGCTACTGAAAAATTAGTAGGTTGTTACTTTGTAGCTACTTTTCCAGAAAAAGTAGTGCACTATTTTTCAGCTAGTTTAAGAGCCAGTTGTCAGAATGTTTGAGAATCTCCACTTGACACATCAAACAAGTCCAAATGATAGTGTGAACAAGACACTTCATTTAATCATGTGCCAGAAAGGTCCCCTTGGTCTTAAACACTGGAGTTAATGTATAACCGCCCAGATAGCACACTTGATATCGCCCAAACCTACCACATGGAATGATGGCACAGAAGTGGGCCAGATGGGGTGGCCCGAACCCTTGCCTTTTTACTGCCATTACAGGGCCACATCTCAGCCACCTGTAAACAAGCAGTGCTAGAACTGACCCACAACTCAGAAACCATTAGTACGAAAACCAGGTTATTACAGAAACTGCCCTGTTGGATGGGAATGCTGCACAGTGCCATGAGGCTCTGGGAGAGGTGGTGTTTAACACTCTTGGACTCTATTTGAACTCACGATTTCCTGATAAACGAGCAAATGCTTAGCCCAGTGTACGACTCAGGTACTTCTGTTAACAAGCCTACATGTCTAAAATGTTTACTACACCATGAAAAAGATTTGTTTCATTTAAAATAAGTGATGTGCATGACAGAAAAGTTTAAGTTCATGAACCTCAGATCAGCTTTGTTGTTTAATGAACACAAAATTTTAAGCAGCCACTGCATACAAAATCTGAATTAAATTGCAAATTAGGGTATGTAGCAGTAAAAAGGCAAGGGGACCTTTCTGGCACATGATTAAATGAAGTGTCTTGTTCACACTATCATTATATATATATATATACATACATATATATATAGGAGCAGAAAACATTTTACAAAATAACAACTACAAACACTGAAATAAGTACAGCGAAACAATAACACAGTGCTTGTTAAACTGGAACACTACGCTGAAAACTAACACGTCAATAATTATTTAATAATGCTGTAACAACAGCTGGCAGGCAGTTCAGCAGCTTTAATTCTTTCATTCTTTATTTTTATGTTT
>JAILXH010186952.1:28746-45316 GCA_023558415.1 Piaractus mesopotamicus | reverse complement strand
GAACTCTTAATGCTTCAGCAGACCAAGAGATTTTGGACAATTTCATGCTCCCAAATTTGTGGGAACAGTTTGGGGATGGCCCCACCCTGTTCCAACATGACTGCACACCAGTACACAAAGCGAGTTTGGTGTGGAAGAACTTGACTGGCCTGGCCTGCACAGAGTCCTGACCTCAACCCGATAGAACACGTTTGGGATGAATTAGAGCGGAGACTGTGAGCCAAAAATTCCCATAAACACACTCCTAAACCTTGTGGAAAGCCTTCCCAGAAGAGCTGAAGCTGTTATAGCTGCAAAGGGTGAGCCGACATCATATTAAACCCTATGGATTAAGAATGGGATGTCACTCAAGTGCATATGCGTGTGAAGGCAGACGAGCGAACACTTACGGCAATATAGTGTATAATGTCACTCAATGTCACTCTTTCCTCAGTATCATTTAGCCCTAGTGTGGAGTTACGATCGTAAGATCAATGACTTGTTATTACAGTGCTCAAATGCGGCTTAAGCTTTTTAACTGATAAACACAGAACATGAATCTATGAACCACAAATATTTAATACATGTGATCTAGTCAGACCATGGCTACATTCAGACTATGTGCAGGAAAAACGGCTAAAATTAGAACTGGTCTTTTGGTTGTTTACATTAACTTTTTAATATAGTTTATATCTGCCACCAATCTGAACATGTCAGATTCCTAATCTTCCAAATCTGACCTGCATGCTCCACACATGTGACATTAAAATGAGCTGAGCAACTTTAAATTTGGACAACCAGCAGACATTAAAACGACCGTACTGAACGAAGTTTACAGCGAAGAGTAAAAAACACCTTATTTCTGTGCCTGTTGAAAGCTGATCAAGCAGAGAAATGAGGATTAGTTTCTTTGTTTGCCTGTCATGATGTAGAATGCTAGCAAAGACATGCAAACTCTGTGCCAAAACAACAACATCTACAGGATTAACACACTTGATCTGTGTAAAGCTCCTGTGACTCAAAACATCCTTGAAGTTAACATGACTTTAAATAGCTGTTATTTTGGTTCCTCTCATTAGACCACCTTTGTTTACACTGCCTGTACCTGTCTCACTTGTCCTCCAAAACGACCAAAAACATGTGACGCATAACCATAGTAACAGACACTTTGATGACGTTCCCATAAACGTTCTGCTCTGCCTGCAAAATTATGAAGATTGAATTAAACTGACATAAAAAAGTTGCTTGAATTCTGATCTGACTGTGCAGACAGAGGTCACACTGCCCACAGGTGTCAAAATCTAGAGACAGCTCTACTATATAGCTTCCAAACTATATAAATTCTATGATACCTGTTATAGTACATTTCTACCTTAAAATCATTAGCAACAGCAGCAATTTATCCAGTTCTGATTTTCTTTACAGTGATGTATTTCTCTGCTAATCTTAGTAATTTCTTCATATTGTATACAGACATTTATTTTTACTTTATTTGAAAGTTAAACAGCTAAATGGTATTACATTTAAAAACACACCCAAACAATCAAGGGCAAAGAATCAGGCTGTGCTCTGTGATGAGCTGACAGAACAAGCAGCCTCTTGCAGCATAACCTGCAAAATGAGATAGGTAAATGTATCGTTTATGGTTGCACTGATACTGGCACTTAGAGTCAATATCTGTATCGCAATAGAAGACAGAAACAGCATGAAGGATTTCTGATGTGTGCATGACCTCTAGTAGGGGTGGGCAATATGACAATACATTATTGTTATTGTGACAAATTATGTCACGATATGCTCGAATTTCACAATTTCTTAGTGTTTGTCCCCTTTTTGCTTTAATGACCGTTTGCACTCAAGCTGGCAGAGACTCTGATCACTAAAATGTCAAAAGCCTCTGATAAGCACATGCATTCCACCTGAGGGTTGAGTGGAGGGAATAAAACTACACAAATCTGACCTTTTTGTACAAAGGCTTGAATACAGTCAATGTCACAAAATTAAATTTGAACGGAATTTGAATCTCTTATTTTACTCAACATGACTTTTCTTTCTTTGTTTACAATTTTTCAAAATACTGAAACTTTCTGTTCTTATTTAAATTATTAGATTAAATGAACAAAATCCCAGATTTTCCATGAGGTCTCAGACTTTTGAACCACACTGAATATACATACACTGCTTCTACCAAAATAAAATATTTATAAAGTGGAATTGTATAAATATCAGGATTTATATATTAGGATTTATATTAATCTGGACATGACAGAATTATTTATGTTAACTGTCCATAGTGTACGGGCAAAACTGTATTACACAAGATTTCACATATACAGCCTGATACCTTCAAAACTGTGGAAAAACGCATTTTTATATGGGTAAACCATATGGCTTGATTCCTATGCGCTGCCGTGAATCTGACACGTATCAGGCTTCAGTACCACATATGAAGGAGCTCCAAATCGAGCTGAAACTATGATTCTGTGTAGTTTTTTTGGTGTTCACAATGCCACACAAAAACATATGCATCACATGAAGAAAAAGATTGGATGTGGGCTTTTTTTTTTTTTTTTTACCTGCAGTGCGAAAGTAGCCTAAGAGCTCAGGCTCTGATAATTCTGTAACAATTACTACAACAACTTGTTACAACACTTTGGCTGTTTAAGTGCATGCGCTCTTGCTCATATACTTGTTGACCTGTGCACCATTGTCACTGCAGTAACACATAACGAGCACTTCATTAACAACATAATTAGAAAATTCTAATCAGCCAGTGGATAAACACAGCCCCATGCTGTCAGGCATGCAGGTGAACTAAACAGAATGGTTCATTAAACCAGCAACCATTCCCTAAAGCATTTCTAGCCTTTTCACATCTCTTTTTTTTTTTTTATACTCCAAATGTGGTTTGCGGTCTTTGAAATCAGTATGGCTTCTGGCCCAGCTTCTGAGACCAAAATCATTATGTTATTTGCAATTATAGCAAACGATACAAACCATATCGTAATGCTAGCAAGAGGATTAATTGGTCAAAAAAAATGAAAGCCTCTTACAGAATATGATGCTTGCTTCCTGTTAATGAATATTACCATTTATAATTTGTTTTGGTATGAGAGTTTTCTTTCACTTCTTACATTGATTAATTGTTGAAAAATCAATGCCACTGGACTCCAACAGCGTTCTGGCAGATTATCAGATATTTAGCAGCCGTCCAATTACACTATTCTAAAAGGCATATTTCGGCAAATGCTTTTAGCAAAGCTGAATTTGTTGGATGCTGATTTGCTGTTTCACCTTGAGTTGTCCCTTTCATTAGAATCTCAAACAGCAAGGCATCTTTGGATTGCACATTTCACAAGGGAACATGGATGTCTGACTAACAACCTGACCTTGAAAAGGGACACAATCCAACAACTCTTGTCTCCTCACTTCATACTCATGGCCTACCAGTTGCAGCAATTTCTGCAAAGTCTAAATAGCAACGACTGCTTGAGTCAGTTTGATAAGAGCACTCTCAGAAAGTAAGCGACTCACGTTAATGTCTTCCAGATCCAGAAAGTTGAGGACAATGCCGTTCCTTTTCCAGATGATTGGTGGCCTCAATGTTCCCTGGATAGTGCATGACAGCACTGTACTCAGGCCCACCGTCACTGTGGTAACGCTCACCCTCTCATCCTTTGGGAGACTAAGCTGAACAACCTCTGAAAAGAGATCAAAACAGAGATCACTGTTTACCAAACCAAAAGTCCATGACACAATTTGAATTACAGCAAAAGCATTTCAAATCATATGACCTAAATGTGATAGAAAGTCTGCTGGGATATCACAAACCATCCCTTAATCTGTTAGGATTTCACTCGCTGTGCAGTGTTTTCTGCTTTGCAATTGCTTTTACTTCTCAAACCCAAACAAGCTAAAATCATTCCCCTTTAGAGGACCTTTGGCCCAACTGGTATAAATGACTGGAAGGAGGATGCTATAAATACTGCATGTGTGGTTGACCCTGGGTCAGTAATTGTCTGGGTTGTTACAGCAGAAATACCTATGATGTCTTGATATACAATAATTCCCAAGATCTGACAGAGGCCTAACGGGGGCCACACAGGCATAAGTGTCAGAGCTATTACTTCTCCCTTTACTGGAAGGTAATGTTTTGAAGCTCTATTGATTCTACACTTTGCCATAAATTACTTAAATAGTATGATCCTCGTCATTTAGCCCTGATCCTCCTGCTAGTGGTACAAACTAATGGAAATAAACAGCAGGCTCATTTATTGTATATAGCATTTTCAAGAACTACACAGCAAAATCACAGCTTAGCTGACACCTACTGTGGTAAAGTGTATATTATAAAGGACAGCGGGTTAAGAAGAGCCGGGCAGTTTACAATGTTTTATTGGTCTACTAAGGCATCATTTTTGTTCAAAGCTGATGATAATGTATGCCTTAAAGCGTTGTGTCTCTTTGATAATCAAGACCAGATAAATTAGTTAAGTAGATGTGCAGTCTGGAAAAAAAGTATTTTGCACAACTTAACCCAGATGAGGTGTAAGTTGAGCCACTTCTATTAACATGATCCACTGGTTGCAAATAAAAACAAATTCTCATTCTTCATTTTAATTAAATGTATCATGAGTAGCCAATTTTTAAAAACAAAAAAATACCAGCTACTGTCCATAAAAAGGTGTGCTTAATGAAAGCTAAGGCCCTTCTCAAGGATTGTTGCATGCACAATGGTGGTGTCCCATTAAACAGATCTTTTGTTAAGGTGATAGTTATGTGAAATCAAATGTACACAATTTCCCCCTTAACCCAAACTGTAGATAATCAATCATTTACTAAGATGCAAACTTGATGGGCCAAATTCTAGGTTATTTAGCTCTGAAACAGAGCAATGACATACAGTCATCAAAACTGGAATCGTTATCTAAAATTGGAATTGTTATGCAAAAGTGCAGACCAGGGGTGCTCAATCCTGGTCCTGGGGATCTACCAACATTCGGAGACTAGCTGCAATTCTAATCTAATACGCCTGATGAATGGCTTAAAGGGGCATCTCAAAATTAGAGCTATGTGTGCTGAATCTGAATTCAGTGAGTGGTAAATCTCCAGGACCAGGATTGAGTACCTCTGGTGTAGACCATTTTGGGAGTCCTGAGTACTGTGTTTGAAAACAATGATTTAGGTGTGCAGTTTGCATAGTGATAACTGGGTAACACAGTTTCCCTCCATGTGGCAGACTAGGGTTCAGTGCCGTTGCTGGGGAAAAAATACCATGTCAGTAAGAGTCCTTGGCCAAGACTCCTAACGCTATATATCTGATCACATAGTTAAACTGTTAGACTATCTGCCAAATGACACATGAATGTAGTTGGTGTGGCCAGTGGCTCAACTAATGGCTCTTACCCCACACCACCACCACCTTCCTGACCCTCCTTTACAGAAGGTTTACTTCTATGCTTTTCTTCAACTAGCATATCATAGCTTATGAGAACAGTAACTGCAATATAATTTATCTGAATATTTTCCTGCTATTTTTATTTCTTGAAATCACACTAAGAGCGAAGCTCAAAGAAACTCACTTAGAAGGGGGAATATCACATTTTTTGACATCACTCACCATGTGCCCTTATCACCCATAGATTGGGCAGAACAACTGCCTTCATCTGAAAACACTGCAACATGGTTTATTTTGTTTCTGGGTGTTGAGATGTTGGGCCTGACTCATTATCTAGCAGATGATCTTTCATAAGCCAAAAACTACAGATATCATCTGTATGATGTGAATATAGTTTTGAAAAATGAAGTACAATACTTACAATACTTTATTGTGATGGTTTCTACTGGAGACAGGGATAACCAACTGCTTTATGTAAAAAGTTTGCATTCATAAGAAGAGAGAAACTTCACTTGGACACATCTAGTTTTACCTTTGATACTTTACATTTTGAACCAGATAGTTCTGCGCATGCACTCGAGTTTGACTATAAGTTCTTTATGTTCACTCAAACATTTTGGGATACTTAGGGAATACCATCTTTAGGAATCCATTTTAAGTTGCCTCTGGCATACCATTTTCATGCTTCTCTGTCTGAGAAGGGAGCAAGTGTAAGGCTATCTTTGATTTCTTGCTCCACGGAAGAACTATTATTTAACTTTACATGGCAACCTTATGTTGGCACCGTGTAGATCAGCTAATAGACTGACTGAACATTTTCAGTGTCTAGGGTAGTTAGGTGTAGTCAGTACACATCCTCAACAGAGAACACGCTTTTGCACAATTTGCTGCACAATTAATTTATTTGCTGAATTTAATATATTTCGACATATAAGACATAAAATGTGGCCCGTGCAAAAGTAACATTTCATATTTTTTTCCCCAATATATTAAATATATAAAAATTCTGCAGTAAAAGATGCCATATTTAAGTTTGTTTTCTCTAGAAGATGTGTTAACTTACTGTTGAGTCTCTAAATAAAAAAATGTAATTTAAACACTGGGATTGTTCAAACTTTTGCATGTGACTGCGTAGGAAGTATTTGACACGCATGTATTGGAAATGTATATGACTAAATAGTTGTCTGTCTCACTGCTTGTTTGCTGTTAGTAGGCCTTTCTAGCAAAACCAATTGCTTACTGCGTCATCAATTATTGCAGACAACTCCAAAATGTTCCTCAACTTGAAAAAACAAATCTGCCTATTCAAATAGCAATATTTGACAAATATTTTATTTGTGAGTTAACAATTAATCGGTTCAAAATTTACATCGTTAACGTACTGATTTGCCTGACGAATGTTTTTGTCCACCACTAAAACGTAGAGGTGAGTGACATACAACTGAGGTGCTCCACAGCTTGAACGTCTTTGCTGCGTAATAGACAAATACAAAGTGTGCACAACATGAGCTCTTTTTAGGTCTATTTTTGGTGCTGTACAAAAACTTATATGTTCCTTTCTGACAGTATGAAAACATTCTCCACAATGACCGCTGTCACATTTTTGACTCCCTGGAGCTAGCACTGATGTAATCCAACAAATGAGGCCGCTTGGTACTTCAGAACACATTGAGCCTTGTGGGCTGATTACCGCCATTCTGGGAGCGAATTAGGATGTGAGCCATGCCAAAAAAACTCTCTCCTCCGGTGAAAACAGCGCATGCACGCTGGCCTGCACCATTACGGTAGGCTGTCGGTTCCAGGTACATTTAATTCCTTCAAATAAAGAACTGTAATTGAGGTGACAGTCCAGGCCTCACGGAGCAGGCTAGTGCCCACCCGCGCGCATTGATTCGTCACGGCGAGAGGGAAAAACCACCACACTACACCTGATCCCCCTGTCAAATTGGGGCCGCATTTGAGACTGCAGCGAGTGTACCATGGTGAGATTACTACTCATCTGTTGACGGTGTTGGCAGACTCAGAAACATTTCACCACAGTAGGAAGAGGTACACAGTTTCAGTAACTGGCAGGTGAACTTCGCGTCCAAGTTTTTAAATCCTCCTCAGAGGGCTACAAGCACAAACACGTTAGCTTAGCTAAGTTTACTCAATGGAGGCCCTTCGACATTTACACCATATTGATGTCAGTCTTTCACAAGGTAAACGCTTGGCAACCAAAGAAATAAAACTCAACTTTAATAAATCATTGGCTGTTTTACTGTCCCCAAAACACCACACACAGAGCCTCCAGCCATTCAAAGCATCATGTTTCTCCATGCCACATTCACTTTGCCTAGCCGGTTGTTGAACGTCCAACATGAAGAAGGGCCCATTTTTTAGATTGTTTACAATCTCAGCCCAAACGGACAAAGTCCTGCGCTGTGGAAGAGCAGACAAATTACCAATCGGGCCTGCTTGCTGGAGAAGGCTGAGACATTATCTCTATAATGACTCCTATGTTCTCTCTTCTTCCAAATATAGCCGTTCTGCAGAAGTAATTGACTTTCCCGGGATTTGCAAATTATTGATCCATCTGAGCTGAGCGGTGCAGGCCAAAGTGAAAGCACTTACGCATGACCTGAAAAAGTGAGTGAACAAACGCAAACGTCTACTTGCAGGGGAGAGCTGAAGTAGTAAGTCCTCAGCCATGTTTACCCTTATAAGAGCGAGTCAGAACATTACACATGCATTGAGTTGCCAGTTTTACCACCCAGGGCTCGATTTGAAAGGAGATGCAATGCAATGCCATCCTTTCATTAAGAAAACATGATAAAAACGGTCCTCCTTGTAAAACTGCCACCACCCCCTTCTCATCCTCTTTGAATTAATGTAATTATGTGATATTACTTAATATGTTTAGGGCAGGCTCAAATAGCATTTTACAGGCTTCAAATACTTGTTGGTGCTGCTGGTCACATTAGCCCTATGTTTACATTGCCTCAGTGTACACTCTCGGAAAACAGGTTACTAAACCGCCACTAGGGTGGTACCCCTCTTGTCACTGGGATGGTACCCTTAAGGGTATGTCTTCAGTGCTTTTAGTTAGGGAACATAATTGTGTCATTTTCCATTACAAGTTTATTTTTTAAGTTGTATTGACTCCACACACCCTGTCTCGTCTTCAGGCTTTTTATTCGATTGTTCTGTTTTAAAACAGGTTATGAAAAGGTACAAATACCCTTTGCAAAAACTTATTTAAGGTACACAATTGGACCTTAAAACCAATGTTGTACCTTTGAGAGTACATTTACTTTGTTGATATCTTGATAAACCTGTACGCTTCATTCTTCTGGTACCCATCTGCTTGTGGTTATTCACTCCAACACTCGTTCTGGGTGTGTTGGTATTTAGAGCTGCTGGCCCCAAGTTCTGGGACGGTCCCCACCGTGAACTGCACGCTTGTACATCTTTGTCTACATTTAAATCTTTTTCAGTTGGCCTTTGGTTAATTTTATAAGCCCATTTGTATACTCTTTCCTGTGATTTAAATCATTTCTTGCACTTTTTTCCTTGTATTATTGTATTATTGTCTTATGTATTATTTTGTTGGTCCTTTGTTATATTGTCTTATTTTACAGTGTCCTTAAGTGTCTTGAAATTTTATTTTTTAAATCAAAATATTCCAGTTTTCAACTTGTAAAAAATTGTTTTACACATTTAAAACATCCCTTTTCCAAAGTGCTGTAATGTTATGTTAGATAAGGAGGCAGATGAGTCTGACTGGATTTTTGCTTATCTAGATAGCAGTCATGATATGGAAGTAAGTAAGAGACATAAATCTTTTAAAATCTTTCTATAGCAATGTATTTTCATAGTCAGTTTTGCTTGTTTAATGAACGAATAGCCAAGTTCATATTTTGTTGCTAATATAGTTGTCCAAGTTCAATTCTCTGTGGGTAGATGAGTGACCAGGATGTGATCAGCTTCTTCACCAGTCATTAAACACTCAAACCTATAGCCAAATACAATATTTTTTTCTCTTTCTCTAAATGTTGCCATTTTAAGGTCTTTTTACTAATGTATATTGCATGTCATTCTAAGAAAAGAGGTGACTTTCAAAATCACAGGGGAAAGTGCGTCAGTGTTCAGTCTTTAGCTAAGATTACCTGGATATGATATGATTTTTTTTATAGACTAATATTGTGCACATGGTTACAGTGATTATCATTGTTAAGTATTCAAGCATTCAAATTATTTGGGCCATCCCTAAAGATGTCTGTTATACACATCTGAATGCTTTCCATATTTGAGATTTTGAGATTTGTTGGCTTAGATGTAGGGATTTTTTTTTCTTTTGTTTTTTAAATGATCTGACCCCTGAGTACACCTACCATATTGGTACACCTTGTAGTTACTATTACTTATTGTAGCCCACTTGTTGCTGTACAATTTATCAGTCATCCTCTACCTAATCCATCAACAGAATGAGATCACCACAGGACCACTGCTGACCAGATACAGGGGTCAACATTTCCTACTGCCCAGTGACCCTGGCCACAACATCTCACATTTTGGCCACTTAAAATGCAGATTTTGTGGCCCAAGCGGCCACCTGCCTTGGAAATTTTTTGGGGGCACTTTTCTTCCCTTTTAACAAACAAGCAGACCAGCTGAAGCAGTTTGAGCATACAAAAAGGGACAGAGAAGTACAAGGAGGTTCTGATACACACTGCTGTGGGAGAGTTGGCCTCAAAAAGTTCTTTAAAAAGCTCTGCCCCCAGCTTCATGCTAATGGTGAGGTGATAAAGACCTCAGCGACGCGGTTCTGATGCAGTGACACTCTGCATTAAGACCAGCAGCTCAAACTCACTCACCCTGGGACTGGAAGGAGGGGCGTCTGACAAATATCTCTCACTTTCTCGCCCTCTCTTTCTCCGTCTTTCTTACACATTTTCCCTCTCTCAGTTAATCTCATATAAACCAAGATTAAAGGCAGCCAGTCTGAGACTTTGACTTCAGCAGTGTCAAGATCACAAGAGGTTCCTTCAAGAAAATTATACACTTAACCTCAGGCTTTGGGTGTGAGACTTGCACAGCAGACTTTGTGGGTGCAAGCTGTTTTGACGGTTTCATCATTTATCAAGACTGTAGAGCACCAAAAAAAAAAAAAAAAGACCTAAACACAATATGTCTTTCCACACAGTCTGTCAGATTCGCAGTGCTACTTTTATGAATAAATTGACCTTTCTGCGTAAACTTGCGCGTATACTTAGATAATGCTGCACTAAAAATGCACACTGCAAAAATAGCAGAGAGGTGACAAAGAACTAGGTTAATGAAACGCTTGTTAACACTTATACAGGCAAAACACCTGCTGGGTATCCAAATGTTGTAAGAATTGTGACACCAACAAAGTTGCTTCAGCTGTTGGACTTTACTTGCATTAGTGCATTGTTTAAAATAACTTCACCCTGCAGTCCTTTTTTCAAACATATTATCACATTCCTTCGCACGTCCTCACACTTTTTCCAAGTCAGGACAAAAAAATACAACAAATTCTGCTCCAAATCTGTCTCACTAAACTCTCAACTCTCAAACTGTGGAATCCAGTACTCTACAACTGAGTAGAAGCACAAATCGGAAGCTATAAGCATCCCTATGGAGCGAGAATTGCCACTTAGTGGCTGCTCAAATCCTGTGTGGAGAGGTAGCCACTGAGACTTGTGTTTTCTCCTCTTTACAGTAACTGACGCATTTGGGTGAGTTAGCATAGTTGCGGTATTAGCATGGGATTTGATACTCGCGTAATGCCACCGTTTGATCTGATCATTCCTGCACTCAACCTCTGTAACTAAGAAAAATTAATATTAACATGCGTATCATGACACCCCTAGCATGGAGTCAATTACTACTGCACATTCTGATAAGATCAGTGATGTGGAAACATGGCATGTACAGGTGACATTCAACAATAAGCCTGCATAAGTATATTCTTATTGTTTATTATTGTTAGCATTTATTCTTATTATTCTTACTATTTATTCTTATTCATATCGCTCTTGTTGCGTTATTGTTTTGCTATCTAGTATCAACCAGAGCAGGACTAGTTCGCCTTTGGAGTCTTGGTTTCTCTTAAGGTTTCTTCCTCTTGCTCTTGGGGAGTTTTACTTGCCATAGCTGCCCTTAAATGGCTCATCTGGGGCTTTGACCTGATTTTCTGTAAAGCTGATTTGTGACAATGCCCACTGTAAATAGCGTTGTATAAAAAAATCTTGAATTGAAAGAGTTACAGAAAGAAGATGATTATGCACATGCTAATCTATGTTAGTTTCTCTCTTGTGACTTAATCAGATCCAGAAATAGGCCAAAAACACATTCACAGTTTTATGCTAACTGATGTGCTATGCTGAATCTACCCCGAGGCCTGGAATGGACGATACTGCCTTATGAA
This sequence comes from Piaractus mesopotamicus, assembly GCA_023558415.1. Lineage (NCBI taxonomy): Eukaryota > Metazoa > Chordata > Actinopteri > Characiformes > Serrasalmidae > Piaractus > Piaractus mesopotamicus. The sequence goes on along the minus strand of JAILXH010186952.1, from coordinate 33,506 downwards.
GTAGGCCATCACATTTCAGAGGCTGATACTGTGATCACATCTAACATATAATATACTTCATTTTTTTGCAACCTAATCTTAATCTGCGGCGTCTGTATCACAGAGCCTGTTTACACCTTGCATTAACATTTAGTGTCTGGGTTGTATCTGGATAAACTTGTCCAGATTCCATTTACACTTTAGACTAAAATGCCTGTGAGCAGATGAGATCCGACTGTACTTGTACTTTTGTTTATTCTTCTCCCCCTTTACAATACGAGTCGAAAAGCTCAGCTTGTGTCTGGAGTGCATGAAGGCTCTTGGTAGGACTCACTTCAGCCTCAAGGATCCTTAATGAGATGAGATTCCTTTTTTGACATGACATTTTATGATAAGTTCCATGACTGCTGGAAAACGATTCTTTCACTGTTCTAACTATGGCGACATTTGAGTTCAGAATACTGCCACCATTTAAGGCGGAGCAGGAAAATTCGAACAAGAAGCTGGTGAACGGAAAGCCGACTTCAGCCTCGTCCTCTTGTGAACCTCAATATAAGGTAACCTATATGTTTTGGTGCTTAGTATTAGTTAGTATTACCGAATAACAGACTTAGCATCTTACATTTAGGAGATATTCATTGTTTATTTAACAAATGCGCATTTCATGGCGAAATATTTGTGTGTTTGCCGAAGCTGAAGCTCCTCAAAGATGTCCATCTTTGTTTCATGGAACGCCTCTTTTTTACTGACCAATCACAGGCTTTGTCGCGTACCGTCTTCATCCAAGGAGTTCGCCCAGCTGCCGCGTGCGCGACAAGACAAACGAAGCCTCCTCACAACGTCTGCGGTTGATGTTTTCTCCACTATTACGTCGTGTTGTTCACTGAAGCCAGGCAAACGTCATCTCCGCAAGAAGTGCTGAGGCCTTAACTGATATTACTAGTATTTCAGCATCAGTGATGCTTGGCTTGTAAATGATACTTTAGACTCAACATACTTTGGTGATAAACATATTCACCATGGCAGAAGCTCGAAATAAGAGAGCCATCAATGGAGCTCACTATTTAAAAGCTGTATTTGCAAGAGAGGGCACAGTAATACAGCTGCTAAGCTTGCACACTGTATATTACAGTTGGAACTACAAATGGTTTGAAGGGTTAAACTAGGAAAATACATTAACTGCATTAAAAAACTGGTAACGTTAATAATTTATTTCTGTTAGGTGTTATTAATACCTTAACCTTGGCACCACTAATACATACATACACATATTTAAACATAGCAAGGACATAAGACATTATGCAGTTGCCACTCCTTCCTGTGCTTGAGAGCGTATATAAGTTGTATTATATCCTAATATATTTTGGACATATTATATTTTGTAACATTAGGTTCAAAAATGTATCTTTCGCATGGAAGAAACTTATTTAAGGTACACAGTTGGACCTTTAGACTAAATGTACCTCTGAAGGTACATTTAAATTGTTTGCACCTTGATGAACCAAAAAACGCTAGCTAGCACACAACTAGAAAAAAAAACAGGTTTGGAAAATTGTACACACATAAAATCATAAAATTTTCCATTAAATTACAAAAACATTTAATTGAAGAAAAATTAACTGCAAAAAAAGTTGTAGTAGTGATAACTCAATGTTGTACAGAGATTTTCACACTTTGAAACACATTTACTTGAGATCCAACTACTCACCATGTGGCCCATAAGGGACGCCGTAACACTAGAGATGGAAGGATCAGCTGGATATGTATTGGTATCTGCCGAATTTCAGCCAAAACAGCCAAGAAACTAACACATGCCGTTTGCCTTGGCAATGCACGTCCAAGAATTTGGGGAGCAGAAGGAAGGGGTGTATTTGTTTTGCTGCTGAGTTCAGACATGAACAATCGTTCTCCAGAATTGCTTACTATATCTTTAAACATCCAGCCCCGCCCTCAATCGGTTTCGTCTATCAGTCTATCATGTTGAAAGGCGATCAGGATCAGCCCCAAAAACACTAATGTGTCCATCTCTATGTAACACAATCCCAGTAAATATCTAAGGAAGAAAACTTCATAGTTTTTAGTGCTAGATAAGAAGGAGTCAATGTACGTGTTAAAGTAGGAGGTTGCTTAAGGATCTGTTATCTCTGTCTGCATGCCCACTGCCACCAGTCTTACTGCAGTGAGAGAAAATCTGTTAATTTGCGGTGAAGTGGTTTTAGAGTAGTGAGACTTTCAAGTTGATGATTCTTGGGGCATAATTAGTTTTTTTCCATGACAATCAACCATACGATACAGCAGATACAACAGACAGAGATAGTCCTTTAATGACATTGCCAAGTGATAGAGAATCTCACTAAAACACTGGAAACCAGTAGAGGAGTGCATATACTTACCACTTAGTAGAGCAAATTCATAAATATTATATTTAAATAGCTTTACAGGATCTCTCCTTCAGTATTTTTGGTTTTTGCACCCTAACACACTTAAAAAGAAAAATATTCACTTTCTCTCTCACTCAAATTCAATTCAGCTTCATTTCCATGGTGATTTTATTACAGTAGATATTGTCACAAACCAGCTTCACAGAAACTTGGGTGCAGACCCCTAATGAGCGAGCCGAGCGTGACAGCAGCAGCAAAGAGAAACATCCGCAGAAGGGTCTCTCATGCACACAAGTACATTTTGAAAAGTAATATATTGAGCGCAAATGACTACTCATGCTTCAGCTGTCAGTGCTTGTAATGGTATGTGGCATTTGATTCTAGATAATAATGACGAAAATATAAGGAAAAAATAGTGATGCCAAGTAGTTCCCCTTGAAATGAAATGCAGTCTTTTGGCTTGTCTGAACCAATTATGGACAGTTATGAATCAAAAACCACGCTCTGAAATTTTAAGCCATTGCATACTCTGCTGTAACTTTCAGTAGAGTGCCCTCCAGAAGGATTCATGTCATTAAAATGAACAAAAATACTTCATAAAATGTATTTTATTGTTAATCAACCGCTTTCTAAGCTCTGTTCAGCAAGGGATCTGAAACCGTATTTCAGCACAGAAAATCCACGGACGGCTCAAAATGCTTGGTCCTCACTAGCACACAGTCCTCCTTAAATATAATAGGTATAGTTTATGTGATTGACAGGCATACACTATGTACAATATTTGGTCATTAATTTTACTGTTTTTGAAATTTTAACAAAAAGTTGAGGAAAAAAAAAACAAAAAATAAAAACAACCAAACTGACAGATGCGGGTCACTCTGGATTACTGCAAAAATATTGCTGTTGCTGAAGTGGCTTTTTAATGCACAATTACTGCTTATTTGCTGAATTTAACATAAAAATAAATTCATAAAATGTGGCATGTGTAAAGATACATAAATAGAAACTGTGTACTAAAACTTTGGCATACGACTGTAGCTGGCTAAGTGTTTTAACTACGTTGCTGTGTGCTAGGTTAGTCTTGCTAACAGCTAGTCAAAGTACACTGCTTCATACTAAACTACACTGCTACCAGAGAGGCTTTAGGTGAGGGAGCTGAGATGCCCATTGCAGAAGCTTGATTCTGTGTGCATTTGCCTCCTGATAGCTTTAACTTAATGCTCACTTTGGCTTGGTTTTTACAGACTGGCTTGGTTTGTAGGCAGTGAGCCATTCAGACGAATTTGGATCACTATGCTGCTGGAAAATCCAGTGACAACCCAATTCTAGCTTCCAAGCAGATTTTTGCCCCAAAAAAACCTCCTCACATAACGTCATGTACAGTAACATTCTGTGGCTTTTCCCTTGTTGTTGGATGGATAAGGGAATTTGGCATGTATGCAAGCTTTTATACATACAGTGGCTTCATAAAGTATTTGGACATAGTTAAAAATGTATGGTTTACTAAAGGGCAGCAGTCTAAAGGCTACAGGACATCTATGTAAATATTTAATGACAACTGACAAAGGCTGCTTTTGACAGTTTGGATGTCACCTCAGAAACAACTGACACTTGTCGCAATACACCTCTAAGTATATATACAGATTGTCATGAAAGGCTTATGTAGGTTTCGTGCAGTCTTATGAAAGCTGCCCTTGCTAACCCAGTCTTACCAAATGTATTAACCTCTTATGCTCCAGGGTATATTTTGGTTTGTCCATCTGAATTTACATGACCAAATCAGGCAAATTATTCAGTAACTGCATTAAATAAATGCACATTTTTATTTCATTTATTAATTTTTTTTTTTTGTACAAGCTCCCCTCAAATTAACAGAAAATGTGTTTTATGATCATTCACATATTGCGATATGCTTACAATTTACTGCCAAAAGCCAAAAATCTTTGAAGCTCTTTGTATTATTTAATAAAAGTAATTTTTACAGAGCAGATCACTGAAGAGATGCTGCTATCTGTTTATAGTTTATACCCCAGAATTGTGGAAAAATGGGTTGACTTTCAGTAGACAAAAAAAAAATTGTAAGTTCAGCTTCTTCTATTATCAACGTTCAACATTACATTACCCATCTATTTGACTGGAAAGAAGACGTTACAGTTCTCATATGACATCCACCTTTTGAATGTAGCTTATGAAATATGAAAGTTATAGTTTGCTTCCAAAATGCCTTTATACACCTCTGAGTTCATGATCCCATCAATGAACACAATCTCAGCTGTAAGACCACTGTAAGAAAAACAGCCCCAGACTTTGACGTGTCCACCTCTGTGCTTTACAGTACACTTAGTGTAGTCTGGTTGAAATCCTTCTCCAGGCTTTCTCCACACATAGAGAAAGCGAAGT
>JAILXH010186952.1:15397-28335 GCA_023558415.1 Piaractus mesopotamicus | reverse complement strand
ACACACACACACACACACATATATATATATATATATATATACATAAAAATTAGGCAGATTTTGTCCCATATTCTGAGCATAAGATTCAGCTGATAAACAGTGATTTTTATGGCCTTTTTCACTCACCCTGCGAGAGTGCCGACAATACTAGAGGGCACTATAATTTCAGACTTTCATTCAAGCAGAAACTTGAAAGGTCACTTTCGCTTTTATTTGTGTAGCTCTCTACTTGGTGTCTATACTTTAACTCAAAGATTTTTAGGACAATGTTTTTCTTTACCACTGTTGGAAACTCAATGTTTTTTCTCTGAAGTGTGTCGTTGCAGAACTTGCCCAAATGGTGAGCTGTGAGTTCTATATGCCTTGGACACAAGAGAAAGTGTGATGTAAAAGTTTATTGAAAGGCAATCAATTAGAGTGAAATGAAAAAAAAAAAGTCCTGGCCTGCACTACTGAGGTGTAATTGTAATTGGATACATTTTTTGGCTGGGCTATAGCGGCGAGCTGAAGGATGGTGGTAATCCAGAAAACCGGACGGTAGATGAGCAATCAGCGGCCCTCTCATTAATCATGTTGCATTCGGCCTCCTAATCTTCTCCACAGGTATGGGCTGAAGCGCATACTCCCTCAAGCATTGAGCTGGTCTTGCCTCTACTCTGACAGAAACCACGGCTGATATACTTTCTCAGGAGGACCCAAAGAATAGATGTGGGAATAATTATTATTATTTTTTCCTCTAAGAATAAGGAGGAAATCACATTTGTGATTGGGGAATGTGAAAGTTTTCTAACCTTATGTAATTAAACAGGTTCAAGTAGAACATGTTTACAGTCATGTTTCCATATCCCCATAGCAATGTAATCAGCAGACTTCAACAGCAATCAGAACATACTGAATGACATTCACCCTGAAGACAATTGTTGTACCATAAAAGTAACTTTTCCAAGAGGAAACCAAGACAGCACAAGTGGCATCACTCGCTCAGGGTGGGTAGGATGGCCTCCCCTCTCCACCATCAGCACGATGCTAGCCAGCATGGGCGTCTGTTAGCTGACTTAACAGAACTGGTAGTTGGCCCTTTCCTCAGAGCGCATTCAGCTGTCCTATGACGTAGCGTGAGCAGCAGTTCGAAAACATGCGGTGGCTAAATTCACAGCTCTCAGAGGAAGCCTGTGCTAGCTTTTGCCCTCCTAGAGAAGGTAGCATGTGATTGGGGGAGTCCTAACTAGTGGGTGGAATTGGATATAACCAAATTGATGAGAAAATTGGGAAAAATTCAACAAAACTTTTTCATCATAAATGGTTTTTTTGATTACTGAGTACGTAAGTCACAGAATTCACATCTACATTCCTTTAATGACCTTCTTGGTGGCTGTAATGTAGCACTGGTCCAAATGTCTCCCATATAAATTCAAAACAGTCAATTCCTAAATAACTTTTTTCTTTTTTGGTGAAAAATATATTTGCCATTTTTGATCCATTTTATGGATTTTATACGTATTTAAGTTGGAAAGCTCATCTGGTTCAAACAACATTTAAAAGTATTTAATTTTATGTGTTTTCGCTGCTTTACCAGACTTACCTGAGATGCCATTTCCAGTCATTATACAAGTGCTTCTGACAAAAAGACAGATGTTCTCTGCAAAATGATGCAGGCTGACCTTATGGGTCACCAAATAGCCTACTGCACCATATGCCGGTACTTGAGTCGTTGTGTGTAATGACAGTGCAAGGTTCATGTCAGAAGCAACTGCCCTTTAAAATACATACACACATTCAAACATCCATATTCTGCTGATTTAAGTGTATTACAATGCCTTGCCATGTCACATTAAAGTACCTTCTAAACATTTCTCGAGCCATCAACAAAATATGTCACCAATATATCCAAAAGCCAGAGGCTAAACGCTCAAAGTGGACCAATAACGATGTCAGCCTCACTTTGTAATGAGAGAACAGTGCTTAGCATCACTTGCCACAGCGCTCCCAATGGACCACATTAACCAGCGGGGAGATGAAGGGCAAATTACATGATTAATTGCCTGCCTGAGGGTTAAAGAAATGTTTACTGAAACAAGAGAAGTTTGGAGCACGCCCTGGGTTTAACCTGTAAATGATTATTATGTGACATAAATGTCAGCAAATTTGCAGACGTGCTCCTTGTTTGGGATAGAATACAACACAAAAGGTCAGTAAATTTAGCAGAAGTACTGTAGACATTACAGAGGATGCAGTTTTACCTGTTTACCCCTTTAACAGCATTCATATTCAGGCAAGGCTTGATTTTTTTTCAACCCGTTTTCCACCTTCTTACGTTTGAGCCCTACTTGGACATTTCAAATAGGGAACAGATCGTTATAATATACATAAAAAGAAAGCAATGGAGTGTGAACGTATTGACTTTTAGCTGAATACAGCAATAGCTGCTGTGAATAACAATCTCCACTGCACTGAAACACCGTGTGGCTCTGCAGGGCATGGAGTTAGCACTGCTTTGGAGTTATTAATGCATTAATGTTCGCTAATAGTGAAGGCATTTTTCACTGTCTTGTATTTCTGTCTTAATTGATAGATTTACAAGACCTTGTTAAAATATGTACGTTCTAACAACCCATGTGAAGAAATATTACCCAACTTGTCATAAATATAGTAGCCTACAGGAGTCTCACGAAGTGTTTCTATGATGTACTTCAATTTAATTCCATAAAATAACTTGTCAGAAATATAAATACAGGGTTCACTTCAACTCACTAAGTATAACTGGCATAAGTGTACCCTCAAGGGCTCAATTTCATCCGAACCTAAGGTACAAACGTATGCCTCTAAAACAGCACCTGTATTTGGAAAAACAATAGTTGTTGCAGCTAAGGACTGCTCTAGTACCAAACTGGGTAAAGATACAAATCCTAGCATTTTTTTCCCTTTTGTAGTTTTATGTAATTTTGCCACACCTAATGGTTAGATATCCCTCACGTTTTAACTGTAAGTTCAAACTAAGATGATGTTTTTCTCATTTTTTAACAAACATGCCAATCATTCTGGAGGACAATGTAGTTTGGGGGCAATATATTAAAGGAACAGCTTAAACATGCTAACGTGGCTTATAATGAATGGAAGCCAGAGGCCACCAATGAATATTTACTTTACTTTGTTTTCTAAGTGAAAACAAGATAAAACTAGTTATATATGGCACTTTTCTGCAAAAAATTCTGCTTTGTGTGTTTATTTGCTGAGTTTAACATATTGGGAAAAGGGAAATAAAATGTAAAATATACATAACTAGGATGTGTCTTTATTTTCACTTCAAATTAACAAAACATGTTATCTGACTTTTGCATATGACTGTATATATTTAATATTAACAAGACACTATTAAACTACATTAAAAATTATGTAATATACCATATTATAATATTCAGAATTATAAAGTTTTTTTGGCAAGTCTGGTCTGCTGTATTACCCACTACACTAGAACCAATCACATTTGAAGGAGGCATTCTGGCCATTATTTTTATTATATATTTTTTTTCAGCTTTAGTTATTTCAGAATTATCTACAGTTTCGTTTATCATTCTGCACAAATTGTTTCTGTGTTTTTTATTTTTTGAACAGAAGCTACAGCTATAGCTTTTTACTAATTACTTAGAAGCTATAAAGCGGGCCAAAACGTGTTTATTAAAACTGGTTTTAAATGTTTTAAATAAACAGTCCAAAAACTTTTAAGAAGTGACTCCATTTTTTGAAATGTTAGTGAATTTGTTAGGAAAAATAGCCTGGAATGCACTAAATAAACCACTCTGCTCTATATATCCCTTCCTGTTGGTCTTATATGAACGCACAGCTACAACAGGCCGTGATTTTTCCTTTGGACACAGGAGACTGACTGACTGCAAGAATGGTAAAATGTTTTAACCTCTTTATTGCAGAGACTACATTACTTCCCTAAAAGCACCAATAAAGAACCAGGCTGTTATTATCGATTATTTCCTCACACATGGCCCCGGCTTGTTCCTAAGCTAAAAGGAATATAAGTACAAGCTGCAAAAAAAGAAGAGTTAAGGGGCCATTAGAACATTTCTGGAGGTTATACTGCCTATAATAGACTCGGTAAAGCCGGAATCAATGCATTATTTTTTTTTCTTTTCTTTTTTTCTTTCTCTACAATGACAGCTAATGGATTTGTGCAAAGCTTGAGTGCAAGAACTAAGCAAACATGTTCTTCTTCTGAAAGTAAAGAAATATTTATGACCTGGCTTGCTGAATTATTACCTTTCTTATAAAATGTGTGCTCATTCTCCATGTTTTACTCCCTTTGGAACAACTGCATATTTGGGAAAAACGACTTCACACTTTAATAAGCGCAGCAGTGCGGTGAAATAAGCTTGTATAAACTGTGTGCACAGAAAATACTGGCTGTTGTGTTTGAGACAGAAGAAGTCAAGTTCTGGGCCCTCAATAAAAAGCCTGTTTATAGGAATACTCCAGCATTTTTCTACCTAATCTGCCACAGCTGTATCAAACAGTTAATTACTACGGACAATAACGTTTACATGTTTCTCTCACACTAGCCATGCCCGGCTGAACCAGCTGACCTATGCATTTTTTTCTGCTAACAGATTGATGGAATATATTTTAACAAAAACTGGATTTTTGTGTTTGTAGGTGAACAACCAGTTTAACTTTTATTTTGTAAGTATTTTATTGTGTTTAAAAGCTAATTTTATTGTATGCATTGTACATGATTGTTTGATACGACTTGTGCAGTACGTTTTTTCTTGCTGTGGTCATCTTTGTGCAGAGGTGTGAATTGATCTTTTTATTTTTTTTTTTTACAGTAGCAGGTTCTCACCGTCTCACCTTTAACCCATAATTGCTCGCTAGCAGCTTAACACAACTTAACATTCCAAACACAGAGAGCCAACAATGTCCCAGTTCATCTGATCACTGAGTTAGAGGGAAAGAATATTTTTTGAGTAAATTATTTAAAAATATCCCAGTGTCAAAAAGAGATATCAAATACATTTTACAGTTACAACAGAAGCCAAAGGATGTGCCCACTGCCATATACAATTACACATTTCCATTCCCTCTGAAACTTAAGGCAGGGAAAAAATGTATGTCAGATATTTCTTAATGGCTTTTAAAACTGTATGCAGTTTAATCAGGACAGAACAGTGATATCTGGTGCTAAAGCCCAGCAAAAACATTTTTTTTGGCCAAATCTGTAGTATGAAATCTGGATATAATATTTTGATTTTAAGTCCACTTGCACAAAAATATCTTAAGTATTTATCTCAAGTTAAATGCTTATGGTATACATGTTAATTTCCTTTTTTCAACTGTCAAAAAAAACAACAGTAAATTTGTTTCACTACACACTTAAACATTTGCCTAAAGGGATTTTATGCAGCTCATGTAAGGAAAAATTATCCACTTATCACGCACTTAAAAAAATTATACTAAGAATTCTATAATATAAAAAATATTGCTTATGTTAGTTTCAATCATTTGTTACATCGCCTCTATTTCGAAAAGAACTGCACTGGTTACCTACATCTTTTACACAGATTTGTAATCAAGCTTTTATATAAAACTACAATCCACATCAATTAGGCCTCTTGCAAAGGTACATTTTTTCTAAAAATCATATAAGCTTGATATGGCATTGCTTCATGACAAAGAAGGGGTCATTTACATATGTAATGCAAAAGGTTGTACAAAATAAAATAGAAAACAAAATAACTGATAATCAAAAAAAAAGAATGTAGTGGTTAATATACGGTTTTCGGTTGGAGGGGCTCTATTTTATTTGTCTTTGACTTTACATTCTAGTTTTTTTCTTTACTTTATTACTATTTTTCTGTGTTTTTGTTTTCATTTTTTAAACTCACTATTTCACTGTAAAGCACTAATACATAAGTGCTCCATACATGAGTGTATTCAAATAGCTATAAGCGTTGGAGACTCTTACGTAGCCGTCCGGCACCACTCTAGAGTCACTCACTCTTCTGATTGTTCAATTCAACCCAAGTCCCATTGTAGATCCACTTAAAATGATTTGCATACAACCTCTTTATGTTTTAGGGAGCTGTTCAGACTGTGTTCAAACTATTAAGTGCTGCTTTTTTGTAGCCCTGCAAGGATCAATTTTCAGCAGGCCCTAATCCTCCAGATGACAGGCCAAAAACTGACATGCTCATTTCACCTTGCACTGTGAGAAAAAAAGATCATTGGCTCATAGTGACAGAAAAACTAGTTTGTCCTTACTTAACCTTTCTGTCACTGAACAACAAACACATTCCTGCCAGTGCCAGCCCCAAGTGTAAGGCGGTAGCTGAGAGAGGTGTTTGGGCTGTGAGTTTCATGTCATGTTGCTAGCCGTCTGACAGCATGAGGACTGGAGGGGGAACAGGAGTACTGCAGGTCAGGTGTCACTGCTCACGGCAACCATACAACACTCAGATTTTGCAGGTATGAAGAAAAGAGCCTAGATTTACACGTGGAGGGCACTGGACGCACCAAAGCGTAGTGCTGGCAAGCTCTGTAACATCACCTACAGCTGGTACTAGTCACATTTTAGGTTTAATAAAAGCTGTCATGTTTTCTATTTAAAATGAAAAATTAAAAAGAAAATAAAAGAACACGTGATGTATAGCTTAGATAGTAAAATTATTAGTAAAACTATTTTGCTAAGATTAGTTGGAAACCATTTAGCTAAGGTTAGAACCAAATTGGTTTTTCATATTACTGAATGAGCACAGTAGCTTTTAGCTAAGATTAGTTAGAATCTTTTTGGCTAAGATAAGCTAAAATACATGTAATCAAATTGATTTTACAGGGTTGAAATGAATGATTATAAATTTAAATGGTGATTCTAACTAATTGCTAATTGCTTCCTTGGGTATAGATTGCTTTTGTACTTTTATAACAATTATTAAGAATTAAAAAAGGCAAGCTGAATATGTGAAAGATAAACTCAAAGTGAAAATTTTATAGTATAATTTTATACCATATTCATGTACTGTAATAAGTTGCAATTTTACACCCCTGGTTCTAATAGAGCACTTTTATCATTACACACTGAAATTAGGAAGAGAGCTTCTTTGGAAGAATAATGAAAGCCATGTTCAAGTAAATTTGAACAGTTAGCACTGAGATATCACACACATGGAGAGGCTCAAAGTGCCCACTACAACCCACGCTGTACTACTGGCTTAAAGACTGTGGGAAAAAAAAAGCAGCAACACAGTATGTTTTCAAGCACTTTTTGGAACTGGCAATAACAAGAGAAATGTCCTATCTAACCTCGCTTCAGGAGTTTCTTTCCTTCCATCAAAAAGGGCCTGCAAACCATCAACAGTTCAATAAACCGAAAAACAGCAGAAATCCTTTCCCTCCCCTCAGCGTAGCTCCGATCTCAAACTTTATAAGAGAGATATGAGTTCTGAAATCAAACAGATTGCTTTTTTCTCAACAGTAAATACTTGAAATACTGTAGTATATTTTAAAATTTGTCTTTCATGATTTTGATGTTTAAACTGCTATGATCACTGACAATTAGTCCAGTCCGCTGTTTCACAGTAACAGTACTGGTGTCTGACCAAAACAAGGGATGTGCACGACGTACTCAGTTAAGCACTTAGGTGTTGGTATTCAAACACTGAAATCACTATCTGGATATTTGTTATGCTTCATTATGCGGAGGAAACACAGGCCAACAATTGAGTGCAATCAAGAATTTACAGGACCATATAATGTGACCCTTTTGCTCATGTTTGTCAAGGACAAGCTGTTAAGGAAGTGACAGCTTCTGTTTCGTGGCTAGCTCTGGCAAGGATTTTTCGCTAACTAGGCTAAATACTTTAGCTGATGTTTCAGAAACAATGCAAAGATCTTTCTTTGACACACTACCATGTTGACATTGTTTACCGAGGACAAAAAAAACTTGTGTACACCTTGTGGTTAGCTGTGTTAGGCTAGCTTTACACAATTAAACTTGCATGTAACTTTAGTTTGAAACTTACATGAAACAAAATTTCACTTGAATTGCATAACGTGAGATGTCATACAACTCCCTTGAATAGTGTCAAGCATCTCAACTTTGTGAAACAAGTGTCATTAAACTACCAATAAAAACACTGATAACACATCATGTGATCATGTCAAACAACAACATAACAGAAGACAGATTCTTTTGACGTAAGGTAAGTAGTTTTTCCTCTTTGTTAGTTAACCAAGTCATGGCCACAGACAAACGAAGGTAGTTTAAACAGCTTCTTGTGCTAGCGTGTATACTTCTTTGTTAGTTTGCTGCTATCGTGATCCATTTAGCCAGATTATTTATCCTCTTTTAATGCCCCCCCAAATTACGGCTTCAAAATTATTAAACAGGGTAGACCAAATGCAATCCTCACTGTAGCTGCTTCTAGGAAAGAATGAGCGAGGCATCAAGTACAAGCATAATGGCTATGTAAATATTAACAACATACACAGAACACATTCAAAACCCAAATATCTAGTAAAAAATGTAGAACAATATGTAGATACAAGATAGATATACAGATATAGATACAGAAAAAAGAGCAATGAAGGGTGAACTACCTATACAAAGACAATAAAAAGCTGCAAATATGAATATGTAAATAACATGTCGCAGATGAGTTTATATAGTGATGTACAAAAAATTACAACTTGGCTAATGAGTGGAGTTCTCAAATGTGTTACGTACAACTTTGTTTTTAAATTGCTTTGTGTAACTGTCCACTTGCATGAAAATTAAGTTGCATGCAACTAGCTGCATAAAACTGCCACAGTGTCAAGCCAGACGTAGCTCATTTGAAGGGGCAGCCTTAATTACTCATTCAACGTGGAAATCTACTGATTTCCTTAGGCTGCTGTTAAAAGTAAAACATGTTTTCAAATGTATTCCTCTGCATGTAATTAAGCCTATTAAGCTTTGATTTCACTCCATTTTTTTCTTTGCTGTGGTTAATCAAATATCCGTTTGTTAACTATGATGATGGGATAAAATTATCGTATAACTAAACGTGATGATTTGGAACAGCGACAAACTGTTTTTAAATCCTTTCCAAAATATTAGGCAGTTCTTCTTTGAGAAAAAACATGTCTGCTGTCAACACACCATTTAAATAATAATAGCTTGATATGTGAAGACCTGCAGCTGAATAATTACGTTTGCTGTCACTATGTCACAACTCAACATAGTTGCATCAAAAAAAATGAGTCATTCAAGGGAAAGTTGACAGGCATAATGTCAGTGTGAGCATAATGTCAGTGCTGTTGACATGCACAACTGGCTGTGTCAAGAACAATTAGTGGAGTCTTATGGACTAAACAACAACAACAACAATCATAGCAACAATAATAATAATTTTAAATGTTGTGAATATTGCATATACTCTTAAAAAACTTAGCGGTGGAAAACATTCCATTACAAGCGACTAAGAGGTTTCTGAGGTGACTAATTCACAACTGATTCATAGTACCAAAGAAAATCCTTGCCATACAGCATTTAGTACTATCGACAAAGCACACAGTGTTTATGAGGGGGTTTCCTGCGTGGAACCAGAGGAAGGGTTCGACAAGGTCTTTAACCCGACAAGTGCTTCAGGGCACTCCACTGTTGTTGACTCTGTGATTGGCTTTTGAGCTTAATGTGCCAACAGACGGTATGTGCAGCATGGCGGAGTGCAAAGCATCTAGGCTGCAATAAGACATTTTTGATGGACAATGTAGATTTACAAGGTCTTAGTTTTGTTTCTCTCCACAATTGCCATGGCTGTGAATACAGCATAAGAGCAATGAGCCTTAGTATTATGACTATTATTATTTTTGTGCTTGAACAGACACCTTTCATTGTTTAAGGCAACACATTTTCACCAATGCCTTGTGACAATAAGTCATCTTCTCAGCCAAGTATTCATGTTCCTAATAGAATGCAATCACAGTCATCATTCTGGCCTGGCTTTGTCGTATTCAGCGTGAGCACACAAGTCATCTTAGTGTCACTCTGTTGCCATAGTAACAAGTTGGAACGTCTGTATGAGATGACATTATGTTGTTTTTTTTTTCCTTTTTGTGGAGAGATATGATGAGATGGACAGACAAGATGATGTGTCCATGTGAGCCGTCTTTAGGAAAATCTTTAGGCACCGATTGCTCAGAAATCAGCTTGCAAAAACCTTGAATACCAGTGTGAAAAAAAGGTACACTAAATGACTAAAAATCATTCCAAACATACCACTTTTTATACAGTACTATGCAAAAATCTGAGACCACCCTTTCATTTGTGTGATTTCCAGACAAAACAGTCTTTAAGTACAAGTTATCCATTTTTAACAAATATTTACCTTTTACTGCAGCTTCTATTATTTTTGAGAGACTTGCTTTCTGTTTTGCTAAAGAAATCTGCGGGAATATTTTTCCACACCTCCAAAGTTAGGTCTTTAGAAGTTGGTTGTGTTTTCTGCTTCTCACATTCCAAGTAATCCCAAACACATTCAGCGATGTTAGAGTCTGGACTCTGAGATGGCCAGTCCAGTTCTGAAAACACTAACAGCTTCTGTCTTTTCCTATTCCGTTTTCTCAGTAACAGCTTCTTGACAGCTACACATCCTTTCAGACTGCCTTCACACAGTGCAAGGATGGTTGGAAACACCTGTGGGTTTTCAGATCTGAAGAAATAGCGGAGCTTGATCTTCTCCATTTTTCTCTTAAGGACAAAAGCTTTAAGTACTTTAAGTAGCTTTAAGTTATGTTGAACTCTAGTTTTGGAAACTCTAGTTTCTTTTCACTTATTTTCCTGTGAGTTTCTCTTTACTTAAGTGGAACTTATATTTTATGTCCTTTATGTACTTTAGCCATTTTAGTTCCTAAGCAGGATTTTGCTAATTGCTTTTGTGAATGTTAGTGCCTCTTTAAAGGGGGACAAAATACCAGTGACACATTTGGGAACAGCTTCTGTTGGAAGGACACAGCTGTAGCTCACTGATTATAAGACTAGAAGGATGGAAGAGTTGAAGTGGCAGCAAAGTGCACAAAAGAATGAATCAATTAAATACTGACAGGTGTGGTATTGTACTTAGTGTTGGAACCTTTATGCAATTTCCTGTTCCTGCTTTTGTCTTACACTGAAAAATGACAACTTTTACTTAATAGCTGTTTTGAGGATGGTCTCTGACTTTTGCACTGTAATGTACATCTATAACAACATTAAATATGCCATGTGAACACAATACATGATTGTTCCGATTCAATTTCCCTTTAGATGAAACTGATCTTGTACAGCTGAAACCATAACTGCTTTTTCAGCACAATCAGATGTATTATATTTTTATCAGTGAACTATTGCCTTGGCCCAAAAGCTTGATATTTAAGCGAGGACTCTCAATGAACACTGCAGTGCAGACATGTTTGGCACGCAGCATCAGCGAATTCGAGTGTTTTCTCGCTTAAGCACATGGAATTGCTGTGCGAACATAATGAATAAGAAAAAGGCTCTTACTGTGCAGGAAAGACACTGACAGTGCACCTCCCTTTGATGCAGAGAGGAGATACCACCACAACACAGCGGGATATTACTGAAGCACCTTGTTTCACTACTGTATCAGGCTGTGTTGCTCCTTCCGTTGTGGAAATGGAACTACACCTGTGGACAAGAGTGGGCTTTTTGTCCTCAAAATTGTCGGACCACAATTGATTGCTATTGCTGTTTTTTTGTTACAACAGATTAGCAAGGTTGGAGACAGTGTAAACTAATCAATATACTGTTAAAAGAGTCATCTGGAGGTTTCTCTTTTTCGGAAC
This sequence comes from Piaractus mesopotamicus, assembly GCA_023558415.1. Lineage (NCBI taxonomy): Eukaryota > Metazoa > Chordata > Actinopteri > Characiformes > Serrasalmidae > Piaractus > Piaractus mesopotamicus. The sequence continues at coordinate 16,509 of JAILXH010186952.1, read as the reverse complement.
AGTGATAACAATGGCTCCAAGCTTGGAATGAAAAAGAAGTGGTTTACACAGCCTTTGGCTGTTAACGTTAGCAGCTTTTTATACTTGGACTCAATATCAGTTAATGGAGTTGTAGTAATCCAAGGAATAGTACTCCTATTTGTAGCCACATGAGCAAGGACATGGATCTCTACAGCCCATAAGGAGTAAAGAAGAGAAAAGATCTGTGTAGTAATGCATGGTATGGGTACCATTGATTTAACATGAGTACGTGAATATATTTTTTCATTTATTCTAGTAGTAATAGTAATCTAATACGTGATGTTTGCTGGGTTAAACATCGGCACCAAAAAAAAGGTGCTTTCCCGTCATTTCAGTGCAAGCAGCATCATTCACAGCGTGATTTACATCATAAGTCTTTTGAGTATGGGTGCATGCATAACATGAGCCCTGTCCACTTTACTCTGATAGAATGCACTAAGATGTCTACTTTCCTAAATGAGAGACACTCAGGAGAGTGCGTGGAGTGTATGGTTTAGAATTCTGATCATGTGATTTTTCAATACGCATTGAAATCTTAACACCCTTACTGTGCTCTTTATACTCTTCACAAGAGGGTGAATCTCCCAGCATCTCTTGGAGACATACTATGTCTGGAACAAAAACCATATGCTACGAATCTTTCTGAGCCGAAGCTTTATAAGAGAGATTGTTGCTATTTTGCTTTCAAAGTACACCATCACCTCTTAGACAACGGAACCGGCTGCTTTCAGGCTGTGAAAGGCTGGAACCATCACCATCCTCCTCATCTGTCCACACATCTACCTCCTCTAAATGATAAGCAGAATGCCGGGCGCTTCAGACAGATCAGAGAGGCCTATCCTATCCTTAATGCCTCCCTGGTCTTTGGAGTGCGCGAGCCAAGGGATGAGTCGAACCCTCAGCTCTTCTGATGCGTCTGTTTGAAGTCGGAGAGGAGCTGGGGCCCGCCGAAAGAGCGAGTCGACGGAGGCATGGTAATGAATTATTTCCTACTTGTGGCCCCCGAGCCGGAAGCCCGAGATAAAAGAAGCCCACATGCTGCGATGTTAACAGCCGGGAGCCTCCAACCAAGGCTCAGCATGCATCGGAAG
>JAILXH010186952.1:0-11245 GCA_023558415.1 Piaractus mesopotamicus | reverse complement strand
AATAACCAACAGCAACTTTTTGCATTTTGTTTGTTGCTGTTAATGAGACACTGTCGAGGAAAACTATCTTTTTTTTTAAATCTAGCTACAAAATATTCTCAATCTGTGAGTGGATTTGTGATTCACAAATGGTCAACCCTCTCTCTCTTGATTTCTTAGTCTCTCTGTCTCCTCTCCCACTCTCTCTCTCTCCCCTCTTCTTTATTTCTTTCTTCTCCAGACCCCTGACAGCCCTTGCTACTCTGGCATTCTCTGTCTCAGCCTCTTGATTAATTAGGCAGACCTGCTGACTGTGGCTGCTTGTGCAGATCACTGTGGCCGTCTATCTCTGCCATCAAGAAGAGCCATGACAAACAAATAGACTCAGGGTGAGTGAAGCACTAGGCACGCAGCGCATTGCATTCTCTCTTTCTGTCTCAGCCTCTTTGTTTCTCAGCACCCAGCTAACTCTCTCAGGCCTACTGGGTATCCCCCACAATGATACAAGGAGCTATACATTTGTAAGAGTACTCCACCCGTATCTGCAATAAGCTCTTCATTCCTCAAAGGGCTGCCCCACCATTTCCTCTCCACTGCTGATATGTCTACGTGAGGTCTGGATGGTAATTCTAGAAGGGCTCTACGATAAGAACCAGTGCGCCCTCGCAAAGCAGGAGACCTGACCATATGTGAAATAACAAGGTAGCAATAGGATATTTCAGCTGTCATTTCTTTCCTACAAGACAGACCTGAGAGTCAGCTGTATCTACAAAAGCAGGAGGACATTTACGGGCATTTTATCTTTTCTGTCTGATACATTCAGACCATTTCCAGTCCTATAATACTAATAAAATCTGTGAATTCTTTGTGACACCACATTAGACATACATATCACTATATTTTGACAGTAAAACATGCAGAGGCAGAAAGAATCTTAACTGCTATAATTACAATGTTCTACACTGATGATGGCACGCCCATCACTTTTTGTTACGGTGATTGTAGGGTACAATGTGGAATGGTGACAAAATTGAAATAATGTAGCTGAACGTTTATGTAACAGTATTTCATCAAAGAACACTTACAGACAGAATGAAAAAGAAAAGGCTAAAAGAAAATGGGCCTGAAAAAGAAGGATACCCACTATAGTTGCCCTTCCACTAAATAATGATCCATAGAAAAGCACTCATACTTGACAGTTCTATCATTCTCCTCCTACGAGAAATACCTGCTTCCTCCTCTGCTCCAGATTTTAAATGTGTCTATCGAGCTTAAATGACCTACAGAATACGCTCTCCTTCGGGACATTTCCCATGTGTCTAACACCTGGGTCCTTCCACTTTTGCCAATGAGACACTCTCGGGAGATGATTTACTCACCATTGTTCCACACGACATCCTCCAAAACTCCCTGTTCAAGCTCTTTTTTCCTCTTGTATCACAACAGTTAACCTTGAGCAGTGCCTGACCAGCGTCATTTTTTTTTATTGGTCCCTGCCCAGTCCTTCACTCCCTAGTTAAACAACTACAATGCGGACACATGCGCGAGAGCCACTGGTGGTGCCGCCATCACCCATCTGGCAGCTGAAACTAAAAATCTGTATAATGGCAACAAACAACCTCCTAAAAACCCACCAGTACTATGGTTAACGACTGGTGATGTTTAATGAACCTGTGCTTTCTGCCCCACTAGCTAAATCTCAAAAATAGGAGTCGCATGTTAGCATTAATGGCTTGATTTATCACCTCACTCTGTGGATGTGTAATTTCAGCTGCTGGTTTCTGTTTAAAGTGCGAGTCCTGCATGTAAAACTGGAGATCCCTGCTACAAGACGAGTACAGAAGGACCTTTGTTTCACATGTGGCACAATGCAATCTTGGGTTGCAATGCTACCCACACCTGTCAGCCAGAACTGCTCAAATATCATCACAGGAGCCATGATTAGATGTTATTAGTCCAAATAACCAGGTGCTCACAGAAATAGACCAAGCTGTTCAGACAGATAATGATGCCTAGCTGGTATTAAAAAAAAATTGGCAGGATTGCTGCATAGTCAGATCAAGGATAATCTGGTCTGAGCCAGCCTAGACCTAATGGCACTGAACTTCAGCACACAGCTAATGTCGTAGAAGAAATCCTTCATATGGTACTGAGTACTCAGCCATCATCTACCTTTAGCCAGGAACAGTAGGTAGTAACAGTGGCTAGGTAGCTACTAGCTTGCTAACATTAGTTTGACTTTAAACCAAGACAACGAAAAGCGGCTTTTTGAATTTTGCTTGCTGCTGTTAACAAGACACTGTCACTTAATGTGAAGCATTTTTTGTAGTGCTAGCTTTTTCCATTGCACATAGTACTGGAACCTTTTGGTACCACACAACGGGAACTGTGTTTTTTCTATTGGCCACCAGTCTGGCAGGAACGGTTTTGCTCAGGATTGGTACCAACAGCCACTAATGGCACTTGAGGGTCTAGTCCTCTGTGTTTGGTAACACTTGCAGTTGAAGCCAATGACAATTTAGCGAATCCTTTACTCATCCAGCTTGAATGTAAGCCTCCGACTGACCGTCAGACACTGGTGGAATTTTGAAAATATTACAGTCATCCAGCTTATCAGTACCAGCTAGTCCATGGCTTTTAGTGCACACAAGGCCAAGAGACTGCATAAGATGCAGTGTATGATGCTGTATGATGTTGTCCATGTTAAGCTAAGGCTAACGCAAAAAGACTGGCAATTCTTTTACGTCCACATCCAAAACAAAGCGTTCAATTAAATAAACAGCGGGAGGTCACTGAGAGACTCCTGCGTTTTTATTCATTTGATATGTGACTAAAATATCTCTGGCTTAGCCAGCTAAAGGGGATAATGTTAGCACTGTTTCTCACTGTTTGCACGTCACGTTAATTGTAGCGTAACGCTTCTGGCAAAACTGTAAAGAACTTTGACCGCTTTAACTTGCTCTTCAGCCCACTACTAATTGTTATGATTGTTTCATCTGTCTCTCAATCATGTGGAAAATGAACTAGAACTAGAACTGCAAGTTACCTTGGTTCCCGTTGGGGTCAGTTCTTGTTTTTAAATGTGCAAAAATGTGGGTCAAAATGTTCTAGATACGCTTTACCTTCTCTCTTATCTCTCACTCACTCACACTCTGACACATTCATTCCCTCGATCTCTTATTTTCTCCGTCTCCCTCTCTCTCCTTTATTCCTCTTCTACAGACCCCTGACAACCCTTGCTGCTCTGATCATGGATAATCTGGTCTGATCCAGCCTAGGTTTAATGGCGCTAAACTGCAGTAGCACGCTAATGTGGGCTAACTCACGAAAGGCCGTGTAGAACTCCTGCAGGGTGAGGACGCCGTCGTTGTTGTAATCGTCATATCGCATCAGGTCTTGCATGGTGCACTCCAATAAGTTGTCCTCCAAATGCTCCTTCATGGAGATCTAGAAAAGAGTGTGCACCCAAATTCAATCACAAAAACATGACTGAAAAGCAGCATTAAATATTTATTTATCTCTGGTCGAGATACTACAGAATATCGCCTCTGCTGGTGTCTGCTAATTAATGAATAAAAGCCATTAATCATGAAAAGTAATCTATCATTGAGACCACTGAGGCAGTCAATTACATCACTTTTGGTCTGAGTTCAGTGCACCATGCAATTGGCAGTAAGCAGGAGGCAAAATGAAGTGAAACACAGCAAGTTTATATTAAAATGCGCAAGCGATATGTATAAAAAAATTTAAGGATTCTTTTTGAAGCACATGTTTTAGATTCCTATGCTTTTCTTTTTCATGTTTCAAAAATGAGGCTGCCATGCTTATACCTCATTACAGAAAAACAATGGATAAGGCTTTGAGCAATATGAATATAGGGGCAATACAGGTCTGAGTACAGTGTAGTCTGAAAGTGGAGATTTTGGAGAGTTGGAATCGATTAGAAATATTACAATAATATTCAATGAAGTATGCACTCATTAAATTTTTAAATTAAAGTTTCAGGCTATTTTCAAACATACCACCCACCACCCCTTTCAAAACAACCTTGGTATACTGATTTTTAGGAGTGGGAATAAAGTACTTGAACTAAACAAAACTACTACAAGATTTGAAGATTTGTAATAAGTATTGCGGTAAGACATATTACTGCACTTTATTATTTTTGACTGCAAATTATTCCTCCAAAAAAAGGCTTTGCTTTATCTACTGAAGTTTACACTATTTTTAAAAAGCCCTCTAAGGTTACATAGGCTAGTTAGAAAGCTAATGGTATAATTAGCATTTATGCTAGTCTCCACAAAATGCAACAGACACCTGCACTGGCTAGCATCTTGCTGAGTGATGGGGGAAACGGGGTCCATCCAACCCACCCAGAGAGAGCAAGGCCAAATGTGCTCCCTTGGACTTGCTCATATTTTTACACTGTATAGAGAAAAATGTACGCTTTCAAGCTACACATGATTCTGCGGAATTCTAGACAGTGGCATACTAGTTTTTTAGACACAGCTACTTTTAAGCTAAGCTATGCAGTAAACCAGATTTTGACTGCAAACCATTACTGCAAACAAAAGGTAAATTTCAATAGTTTTAAATTATGTCCACTAAACCCAAAATATTTACTGTATTGTCTGAAATATTTACTGTAACCCAATAATATACTGTATTGATTTTTTCCCACTGTTTTTATTGACTGCACACCAAAATAATTAACACAAATTAAATCTTGGTGAAATTTGAGATTTCATGACTTGTTTAAAAAAACAAAAAACATAACTGATTCAAAGTGTGGTCAGAGATTTATAACTCTGGTGAAATCCCCTTCCAACGCTAAAAAATAACAAAGAAAAACATTACCTGTGCTAGCTCTTCACTGCTTAGGCGCCCATCATGATTCATATCCAAATACTTGAACATGGTGTCAACCAGGGCCCTCTTCTGGTCCATTGCGTTTGCAAGCGTATCTTCGCCCTTCGTCAAGCCTTTGGGCTGCATGTCCAGCAGCATGTTCTTCAGCTTGTTGTACTCGGCCATGGTACATGTATCGGCTGTGAAAACAAAATGCAACAGATGAGAGTAATTAGTGTTTATTTAACTGGGCCTTGTTCAAAAGCAGTATGCTGCAAGCGGGGTTGGGGGGTGGTGAAGCTGTCTCCATGAGTTAGTAGTTTAGCGTTTGTGAAAGCGGAAGCGCCAACAATTTGCATTTTGTGGACAGTCGCTCAGCACAGGGGGTCCCAATTAATTCAGTGTAATCTTGTGATTTGCGTGAAAAAGACAAAAGGTAAACACTCTCATTTGGGCACTTCCTTTTTTTATTTTTTTTTTTTTTTAGAGTAGGGGGATTAGCAATAGGGTTTCAAACAGTTTCGCATTTAATCCCACGCGGCCCGACAACACTTACGCCAGCTAAGCATGTGGAGAAAGCAAGAGTGCCGTGATTAATCAACTGCGGCGGGTGGGTGTTTATCCCTTACGCGCAATAAAATTATGCCAACAAGGGCCACCCGCTGCGCTGCTCTCTTCAGCTTCCGACGGCAGAGAGGAAGAGTGCTCTTTGTAGGCGTCGCTGGGGTGGAGGCTGGGATGACGGGCAACGGGAGTGTTCGCCAGTCCCCCACTGAAGTGATGAGCGCAGGAAATATTAAAAGCTTCACAGACATGAATAAGTCATTAGGAAATGTCCCCCCATTGTTCAAAGGAGCCACACTCCCCCCTGCTGAGAAGCCCAAGCTGCAATCATAACTATGGCAGACGAATACAAAAAAGGACAATGATGCATTGAAGTCCTGGCCCACACAACCTCAAACTGACAGCTTGCAGTTTGGATGTCACTTCTCATTGTTCTGATAATCGCCATCTATTTCAATTGCTTTCAGAACTACCCCGCCAATAGTGAGATGCTGATGTGTGCATTTAAACCTTGAGGACATGAGATACATTTTAGAAAAATAACCACCTTCTGATAGGAACAGCAAGAGTAATTGCGCTTGAAATGGCTGGTCTTTTTCTAATTAAGAGCAAGATTTTAGAGTAATGCACAAACATTACATTTTGTGGAAAATCATAATTTTGTACTATAAATTAGGGGTGGGCAACAAATGACTGTGGTAAATTGCATCACAATACACTTCCCTGAGCAGATCATTTACACAAGCAACTACCCAGACACACCATACTTGCCTTGCAAATGTCTTTCTCATGTGCATCAAAAAAAAAAAGATATTTCTGCATAGATTAGATATAAAATAATCGACTAAGGAAAAGTGAAACAAAAATAAGTGAAGAAACAAAACTGGAATAAAAAAAAAAATTTAAATCACAGACTCCTAACAACTGTGTAACACCTGGTAGAGCACCTAAACAGTCACCTTCAGATAAACACATTTCAAAGCTTTCATCTTTGAGAGGAGGAAAAATCAAGCTCTTGCTTCAGCTCGGAAAAGAAAAAAAAAACTACACAAGTGTTTTTGGTCCACTTCCTACCACTGTAAGAAGACAGGGGTCAGAAAGGATGTGTAGCTATCAAGAAGCTCTTGCTGAGAAAAAAAGAAGTAGACAAAAAAGAAGAAAATTTGCACTAGAACACAAACTGTGAAGTTTATGCACTGAAGAGTCTACATTTTTAATTGGAAATACAGGGACAGTATGAAGCAAGAAAGGGAAACAACCTCAGAGACTGAACTTTGCAGGTGTAGAAAAATATCCCTGTAGATTCCTTTGAAAAGCTGACCGAAACTGCACATTAAAATAGTGTCTCTCCATTTCCATAATTGCTCAGTCATTGGCTTCTCTGATGCAGCTTCATACAGTCTCTATGCATTTCTGTCCTCTGTTAGCATGACATTGAGACTGGGGTCATCTCAACACATCAGTCTGTTTTTTCCTTCCCCCACTGATCAATCATTGATGAATCTGGCAGGGAGACAAGAAGGAATTCCATTTTACACTTTTCAAATCTGGTAATGAAGTGCATTCATCAACTCGGTGTGTTACGGGAAAGGTCAATGGTGATATGACACAAGTTGTTATGACATGCCATTAATCCAAGTCCTCAATTATCTCCTTTTTTCCCCTGAAAGGTCTCATAACCTTGTTCCCTTTTTTTATCTGCACCTCTCAAACCAGTGCACACACACACACACATACACACAGGTATTTTACTGTAGCTATAGAATCCTGGTGACCTACTGTGGACTATAATAGTTACCTCCTCAAATACTTAAAACATTAAAATAACTTATTGAGCATTTTGTAAGCATTTGTCTTAAATGTAAATTTAATAAAAGTAAGAAAGGCTACTACCAATTTACATGTTTGCTAAAATTTTGACTGACTGAGATGCAAAATGCTGTCCACAAACTAAATCAGGATATCTAAAGGTGCTTTCACTTCTACCTTCTTTGTTGTGGGCCTATTGAACTTTTTAGTTCTGTTTTGACTGGTCTGAACATTCCACCCTTGCCCAGGTGAGCACTAAATAGATAAAGCGTGGTTCGATTCCAAGTGAAGCCTGGTTCAGTTTGCTGCTGGTGGGAACACACTTTAATGATGGTCCACACTAAACAAAGGAATTTGATATCAGATGCTTTCCTCTTGCTGTAGCAGCACATCAGCACTGTAATATCCACAAAATCTGCCTGTTATTGCATCTGACAACCATACTGTTCTTACAGCACGATAATGACAATAATAATGCTAATAATGGCATACAAGTAATAAAATAATCGAAGAGCAATGTCTAATTTTGACACATGGATGAATGACTGAATCAGCGACCTGACCTGTTCCATTCAAACTGACAAACCAATCAATATGGAAGCAGATATCAAGTTAGGTTTATTATTATTTCTTTGACTGTGACACACACACACACTAAGCATCTCTATTTTCATGCAAAGTAGGATTTTTTGGCAGCGTAACAGAACACTTGCATCCCAGCAAAATCGATGAATCTCTTAGTGTATAATTTGGAGCGCTTCAGTCACTGCAATGTAAAACCAACCAAACTAAATGAAAAAGATACAAATGTCACAAAAACCCAAACTATGTTTAGACTTTACCAAATGAACTAGGTGTAAAAACAGCCTAAGTGTATCATTTTAGTCCAGTCTGTTGGAGACAAAGCATGTGCTTTGAGAACTGAGCTGCATTTCAGTTCATCTGCATCATTACAGTAAAGCCAGTCACTTTCCTTCCCTAAAATACAAGCAAATTTAACTGACAGAGTAAATATGTTTTTTGTTTTGGGAGCTGTTGGCTAGCTCCAACCTTGATGAAAAGCAGGTCCTAATAAACCTAGTATTGTTTTTAAAAAAACACTTTATGTGTGATTCCAAACCATATGAGTGAAAATGTTCAGTTGAAAGGGAACTTCAAACTATGTAGGGAGCAGTGAACAACAGTTTACCATTTTGCAGGAAGTTGCAGGAAGGTTTACCCACTCAGGGCATTCTCCAGAAGAGAATGGCTGTGTTCACTGCAAAAAATGGTATCTTGTCAAGTGAAATGATCTTAAATCTAGTCGAAATATCTGATATTTCCCATTTTGAGATGGTTGTGCACTTATTACAAGATTATCTAGTTTATTTCTAGGCATCTACTTATTATAGGTAATTTTATTATGTAAAATTATCTCACTAAACTGACAGATAATTTTGCTAGTTTCAAGCACATTTCTTCAAACAAGCAAAATTTTCTGCCAATATAGCGAGATAATTTCACTTAATAAAATGACCTAAAACAAGTAAACAATGTCTAGAAATAAGGTACATAATCGTAATTTATGCTTGCACCAGTCTCAACAGGAGAAATTTTAGATGTATAGACTATATTTAGGATAACTTTACTTGACAAGATATCATTTTTTTGCAATGTTTGAAATGGCATACTGTGTACTGTATACTGCATACTGCATCAGTATATATTGTATACTGCATGCACTCTTCATCAGTAGTATACTGTACAGTGTCCAGTATATGACGCAAGTCGTGTGTCGTACTACAGGAAAGGTGCGTGACTAGCCTGCCAACATCCAGCACTGAGCCAATCAGACTGTCTCAACACCCGCCCCATTTTCCTCAGCCCTCCAGTCACTGCTTAGCAACTGTTGCTAGTCATTTTGTAGTGTGTACGTTTATATTTTGGTCGAGAGAAGTGCTTGTGTGACTTTAAAATGTACACCATGCAATGATGTACAGACTGTTTTCACCCATCTTGAAAGCTACAAATAAATGTCAGCTCTGCATTCATCTGTGTGTTAAATCTGTGTGGTTTCCAAAACACTTGTTTTCCTCCATTTGCGAGTCATTTCATTTTCATTACATTTGTAGTTGGCAATATGAGCTAGTCAGACTGAATAATAAGCAGTGTGACTCCACATGGAAGCCTGAACAGCCAATGCTGAGCGTGTAGTTCAGCTGAGTTACTGTTTTATTCACGTTATACATAAAATTAACTTTTAAATAGACAAAGTAAACAAACCCACTTTAAGGCCAGTAGAGAAAGGTGGTGTGGCTTCAGTGTGGCACTGAGCGGAGCAGCATTTGGTCGAATTTCTCGCAGGCAGTTTTTCTACGTTATTTATTACACATTGTTTAAAGGTTAATTAGAAATGCTATTTACTATCAATACTATTAACATTTAGAATTCCTTTTTTTTAAATTAAGAGATCAATTGAGAGAGTTTTGCTCTGTAAGCTGATAAAATTTAGTTTTTGGCATAAAGTAATATTACCCCACCTCCCCTCCCCACTGGTCAGATTCTGTGCCTCACTGGGGGTCATCCTCTACAACTGGTATAGACCTGCCACGACTGAATGTATGCATATTTTATTAATAACTTGCAGTCAAACATTTTTGGGTAAACATTGCATTGAATTTTCGTATAATTCCAAAGTTATTTTTTTTTTTTTAATTTGAAGAAAACTGACCTCTGAAAACTGGCGGATTCTCTATTTCAGCCAGTTTTAGAACAGGTAGCGCCTAGCGCTCTTCGCCAACTGGGCTCATACCGGCTGGAGTAAAAGCTATTGTGAATAAGTGAATGATATATATCTAAAGACTATCATTTCTTTTATAATTCTTCTTTTAGACTGTTCAAGGTTCAACTACATCAACATGATCATATGGAAAAAAACTGCCCCTGAAAACGTCTGATGGTTCAGGCCCCTTTATCCGTATCAGTGCTCATTCTTGTACGTGTTTGAGTTGGAACAAAGTCATGGGGTAAAGCATTACAGCTCTCTCTCCACCTGCTAGAGTAATTCGTGTCATATAATGCACAAGTGCTCAATTTTTCACCGGCTGATTGATGCTGTTTTCCAATAGCCTGGGTTGGATTCATTTCGGGTCTGTGACGGAAAAAAAATAAATAAATCTTTCATCCCTCTCTTGTTGCTGCCCTGTTAGCTCTGAAATTGCCCACAGCGAGGAAAGCAGCAGAAGTTGGGTCAGGTTCTCTGAGGCATGGATGTGAGTGTGGACTAGTTTTCTCTCAAAAGCCCTGCGGTCAAACCTTCTCAAACAGTTTCCGCTGAGGTTTATCTATTTGCGCTCACATATCTATGTTTGTTTCTCACTCCCCAACTGCCTGAAATCTCTCTTGTCACCAGAACACTTAAATCCCATGTTTTTTCACTTACATAATCTTCAGAGATTCGTACAAGTGACAGAAAAAGGTTGGATATTAAATCAAACAGCCAGTTTCCACTGGGTGTGAAGGGAACCCCGTACAGAGAATTGCAGGCTGTCATGAGGGAAAGCTCAGCTTTTTCATTAAATGCTGGCTGAAGTTTATGGTATAAATAGTGTTATACTGTGGAAGCACATGTTACAGCTGTGAAATTATCACCTGTTTTTCTTACATTATCACATCATGCTTAATGCTAAAGGAAGTAGATTAAGACCGCATATGCTTCCCAGGAGCTAAAGCTTTAAAAAATAATAAATGCCATAAATAAATACCATAAACTACATTATTAGACAGGATACTGAGTAACAGATGCAGTCAGATGGCTGCAAAATGCTGTCTAATGCTATCAGATGTCCTTAGATGTAGTACTGTGTGCAATGCATTGCCATTTGACATGTGTAACTGTGGAAATTACAGAATTAGCAGAATTACAATTTTCAGCAGAAAAAAAAAAATGACAAAGTACATTTAAACAACCTCAAATTTTCGAAATTCTTTGACGAACACAGTGGTAATTTGGTGAAAGACCAAAGCAATCAAACAGGAAGTTATAAACGCAGAGTGGATTATGTGG